>JAVJIF010010230.1:0-144978 GCA_038442645.1 Agave tequilana
TTTCCTACTGATTTATGAATAAAATATCGGTCTAAACTGTGTTTTGGTCTCTCTAGGAGGGCAAAAGGGTAATAAGAGCTTAAATAAACCATTTTCGGGTAATTAAATCTGAATTTCTTGGAAGCCAAGTAAGGAAGCTTCTAGAAGATGTATTGAGCCTAGACCCTTGCGCACGTCAGACGAATATCCAGGCAAAAATACCAGAATCCAGATATACCAAGAAGGTCTAGAAGCGACGGGACACGCTCGCTAAAACCAGGGACTTAAGTCCCGGTTTTGCACGAAAACACGGCTTTGGCCACGTTTTCGCGGCCATCATATGGTGGGGCTAGGCCTGTCAATAGGTCGGGTCTAGACCCGACCCGAGCCGATTAAGCGGGTATGGAAAGGGCTGCTCTTAACCCATATCGTTTACCCGTATACCTGTATACCGATTATTAAATGGGATGGGTCTGATTTTACTTGAACCAGAGCGATTACCCATTTACTCATTTCAAACATAAATATAAATAATACTAATAGAATTAAAACTCTAGAGATCTAGGCTCCAGACTCCATGAGTAAATGATCCCTTTGTGCTTTTAGTGTTGAAGATTGTGGGTTGATTAGTGGATGATCCATTGTTGTGTTTTCCCAAATAAATTAGGAGTCTTTCATCGAAAATTTTCCTCCACCGCTTGCACATGGTTGCATTTATCCTTTATTGATATTAAAACATGCTTCTTTCTTTTTACAAAAGTTTTTTCCCTCCCTTCAAGTGTTTTTTGTTACTGTTTTTGTAATGTATCTTGTTTTTTTTCCTTTTGTTATAGGTTCGGGTAAATGGGTCTGGACCCGCGGGTACAGCGGGTCGGGTATGGAAACCAACCTTCTGGACCCGCGGGTAAATGGGAGGGGTATGGCTCCCTCTTGCGTAAACGGGTCCGGGTCTGGTACCACCTGTACTGCCCCGAACCCGACCCATTGACAGGCCTATGTGGGGCCATGCGTCGATCTTCGACGCGTGGCCCGGTCTCGTCTTCTAGAAGCCCTGTATGCCTATATATAGCCCTGCAGAGGCCCAGAACGCAAGCAGATGGGATTTAGGCTAGGTTTTCTATCTTTTAGTATAGGGTAGTGTATGTGTTCTTCTTCTTTTCTTTTGTATTTTCTTTTCTTTTAGATCATGTATTAGGGCAGAGAGATTCAGAGAGATTCAGAGAGAGATTGATGTAATAGATGGTGACAATCTATGTAAAGATGTCTCCTTTCTTCTCCATTGTAATCTTCTCCATCTTCTACATGATGCTAGCTAATCTTTTCTTCTCATGGTAATCTAACTACTAAACACTAACTATCTAACCACTTACTTGATAATCCATTTGAATCTAATAGCCTCTACAAGGTCTTGCTCTTGCAAGAGCCATTGATGGCTCATGATGATGGGTTTTAACATCTAACTTGCTAACTTGCTAACCAAGCTAACTCTCTATTCATGTTTGCTTCTAATCGTTTTGATGATCTAATATTTGTATTAGTTTGCTGTTGATGCAAGTTTGAATGTGAAGAACCATCTTATTTGCCATGCTTTGTATCGTCTCTTGAAGCCAAGGACTAGTGATGGGCAAGGATCCATGTGAGGTAACTATCACTAAGAGGTTAGCATGGTTAGTGGATCAATTAGTAGTTAGTAGTCATGAGTTTTCTTTACTTTGTTTAAAAATCAACTCCAGAATCCAGATATACCAAGAAGGTCCTAGAAGCGACGGGGACACGCCGCTAAAACCAGGGACTTAAGTCCCTGGTTTGGCCACGAAAACGCGGCTATGGCCACGTTTTCACGGCCATATGGTGGGGTTAGGCCTGTCAATGGGTCGGGTCTAGACCCAGACCCGACCCGATTAAGCCGGTATAGAAAGGGCTGCTCTGAACCCATACCCGTTACCCGTATACCTGTATACCCGATTATTAAATGGGATGGGTCTGATTTACTTGAACCAGAGCCGATTACCCATTTACTCATTTCAAAACATAAATATAAATAATACTAATAGAATTAAAACTCTAGAGATCTAGGCTCCAGACTCCATGAGTAAATGATCCCTTTGTGCTTTTAGTGCTGAAGATTGTTGGTTGATTAGTGGATGATTCTATTATTGTGTTTCCCAAATAAATTAGGGGTCTTTCATCAAAAATTTTTCCTCCACCGCTTGCACATGGTTGCATTTCATCTTTATTGATATTAAAACATGCTTTCTTCTTTTTACAAAAGTTTTTTCCTCCCTTCAAGTGTTTCTGTTACTGTTTTGTATATGTATCTTATTTTTTTCCTTTTGTTATGGGTTTGGGTAAATGGGTCTAGACCCGCGGGTACAGCGGGTCCGGGTATGGAAACCCACCTTCTAGACCCGCGGGTAAATAGGAGGGGTATGGCTCCCTCTTACGTAAACGGGTCCGGGTCTGGTACCACCTGTACTGCCCCGAACCAAACCCATTGACAGGCCTATGTGGGGCCACGCGTCGATCTTCGACGCGTGGCCCGGTCTCGTCTTCTAGAAGCCCTGTATGCCTATATATAGCCCTGCAGAGGCCTAGAACGCAAGCAGATTGGGATTTAGGCTAGGTTTTCTATCTTTTAGTATGGGGTAGTGTAGGTGTTCTCTTCTTTTCTTTTGTATTTTCTTTTTAGATCATGTATTAGAGCAGAGAGATTCAGAGAGATCAGAGAGAGATTGATGTAATAGATGGTGACAATCTATGTAAAGATGTCTCCTTTCTTCTCCATTGTAATCTTCTCCATCTTCTACATGATGCTTAGCTAATCTTTTCTTCTCATGGTAATCTAATACTAAACACTAACTATCTAACCACTACTTGATAATCCATTTGAATCTAATAGCCTCTACAAGGTCTTGCTCTTGCAAGAGTCATTGATGGCTCATGATGATGGGTTTTAACATCTAACTGTGTAACTTGCTAACCAACAAGCTAACTCTCTCTTATTTCATGTTTGCTTCTAATCATTTGATGATCTAATATTTGTATTAGTTTGCTCTTGATGCAAGTTTGAATGTGAAGAACCATCTTATTGCCATGCTTTGTATCGTCTCTTGAAGCCAAGGACTAGTGATGGCCAAGGATCCATGTGAGGTAACTATCACTAAAAGGTTAGCATGGTTAGTGGATCAATTAGTAGTTAGTAGTCATGAGTTTTCTTTTACTTTGCTTTAAAATCAATTCCAAAATATTTATCATTTTTTCTATCGTTGTTTTACCATCCTCTTAGTTCACCTTTGTTTATCCTTTTTTTTGTTTTCCAAACCACTTCTTATTTTGTTTTCACATCGCCGTTTCATCGCCTTCCTCACCTATCACTTCAATGTTTCTTTTCTTTCTTTTCTCATTCTTTAATAAAGAGAAATTGTTAACAACTGACATAAATAAGAACTGTTAATGCTTCTATCGCCTCCCGTCCCTGTGGACTCGACCCGTTGAGCCAATGCTATATCGGAAGTATCGAGGGAACATTAGCACACATATATAATTTCATAATTTCATAAATACACATTTTCAAGTGCTGGTTCCGTCCCGATCATTGCGCCGGTCGACCGGGCGGTCGACCGGAAGGGCATTTCTGCCCTTTCCTGCTGTTGACTAAGTTTTCCTGCACACAAAATGTAGTATTTTAGTTTTAAGAATAGGATGTGCAAGTTCTCAATTCTAATCCGCTGTAGCAAGGCTATGCGGGTCGTGATCCTCAGGGAGGGACTGCGATGGAAGCGGTAAGCAAGTTTCTCTAAAGTTTTATTTTTATTAGTTAAGTTAGAAAGATAGCGGTATTTACAATGGTCGGAAAAAGAATATGGAGATGAGTTATGATTTAATCTACAAAAAGAAAAGAAAAGAAAGAAAAGAAAAGAATACTTACTTGAGTTTGGTTGAAGAAAAACGTGAAAACCTTACATGTTTACCTTGCTTAGGAGGCGTTCAACGCATAGATCATAAACTCGAGCCCGGTCCTTGTGCACATTATATCGTCAAGCATATCAAGAACGAAGTGATGCGAAGCTTTGAAAGTGGAGAACGTTTTCATGAACTATCGTTGGCTCTCACGTAGCTTAGTTATACTTGTTTGGAATTCACTTGCATGTTCATCAATCAGCCACAAAGAAATCACAGAGAAAAAGAAATAGAAAACAAAAGGAAAAGTAAAACACAAGAATAATAAACAAAAGAAAAATATTACCTTTATTCATGAATACAATGGCCGAGAAGAGGAAGATACATCGGTGTCACGCTCAATATAACCTCTCTCTCTCTCTTGAAAATAAAAAGAAACCCTAATTACAACTAGAAGAAAGAACGAAACTAAACCCTAACTTTTGGCCCTTTGCTCGCCTCTGGACGCCCCTTCTCTGTTGCTCTGCAGGGGTATTTATAGGAGATATAGGAAGTAGAGTCCCAGTACAACTCCTCAGCGAAAAGCATCGCCAACCGCCTCAGGATTGCCGCGAAAACGCGGCATTTTGTAGCCAAATGCCACGTGCTTTGGCGCGTGGCATCCTCTGGTCCGTCCATCTGGGTTTTCTTCTGGAAGTTGAATCTCGACTCTTTATCTTGGGATTTAGATATAACTTGGGAAGCAAGTTACCTAGATCCCAAATCTTTTATCCACGAATTTCCTTCTCTTCTTGGCTTTTATCCTCATCCTGCAAGTGTTTAGAATTGAATAGAAGTCTATCCTTCCCTCTTCTTTGATATTTACAACTTTTGCCCTTAGTATTTGCATTTTGACAATTGATATTTGCACTTTTGCACTTGGGCTTTATATGTGGGCTTTTGGGCTCTTTTTAGGCTTTAATTCTTTCTTTTTATTATCGAGGCCTGCACACAATAAATTACAAAATATTAATAAATGTGCAGAATTAAATGAATAAATATGAAAATGTGATGGTAAATACGATGATAAAATTGCACTTTTCACTACAATCACACCCCCACACTTATCTTTTTGCTCGTCCTCGAGTAAAAACAAAGAAAAAGAAAAAGAAATGAAAAGTTAATCTAACCTAACTCACTTTCGTAGGAATCACGATTGCACTTAGCACGTGCAACAAGCCATTAAACCTCTAGGTTACCCTAGAGGACGAGTGTTGTCTCGTGAGGGTTTTCAGCGGATTGCACCCACAAAATCCATAAAAAGGAAAATATGAATTATTATTGAAGAGACTAAGTAGTCTATAAGTTTTAGGATCCTCATTTTTATTCATTCTTTAAACTTAGTCTTAATAAAGTTAATTGTTTTCCATTTTAGGTAAGAATTAAAATTGAATTTCTAATATAGTCTTTTTCGTTACCAAAAATCATATGCATCCTTATGTTTTTACTAGGAATTCCTTAACTTGGACTCTCATGCCTCTTTATATATATATATTTTTTTCTTTTTTTATTTTTTTTCATATGTATAACGCATCTAATTTTCTTTCGTGTAAGCATCAAGGCTTCTTGAGGCCCTCATACCTAACTAATTGATTATTAGATGTGTTAATACATATATTATATTTCTTAGTCTTCTTAGGCTTTCTAATCCACCCATGTAACGAACTTAAAGTCGATGACTCCCAAACCGGTTGGCTTTAGGGCACCAGGTGAGAAAAACACCCCGCGGACTCAAATTCGAGTGAACTAGGCCACACAACTAAGGACTTTATTTTATTTACTCACCTTTAGGCATGAATACTTATGCTTCTTGAGGCACATGTATCAGCTTAATTGGTGATTTTTTTTCTTTTTTTTTTCTTTCTTTTTTGTTATGAGGCACAAGGTCTTTGTCTTAGAATCCTAGATATGCATTTGGTATGCACATTTCATTAAGGTAAAAATCAAGACTAATTATTTATTCAATTTCTCCTCCTATACCTAAAATTTAAACAATTTATTTATTTTGACCAAGTTTTAGAAATCCTAATCATGATTTTCCTAATCCTTAAAACTAACTTAGATTTCTTTCAAAAAAATAAGTCAAAATATTGTCCTTTTATAACATTTTTTTTTAAATTTTTTTTAGCAAATTTTGTTAGTGTCTACTTATGTAGTATGTTAGTAAAGCCCACCCCCACACTTATCTCATGCATTGTCCTCAATGTATGAATGAATGCATATATGCATGAAACAGAACAAGGGAAGGCGGAAGTTACCTTAGGGTGGTGGTTCCGGAGGTGGTCTAATTGGTCCACGAAATGCGGCCCAATCAAGATAACAAATAATTTGGTGAAACCCACCAGAAATTTTCCTTACATAAACCCACTAAAATATATATATAATCATTTTTTAGTATTTTCACCCCATCAAATTTTCAAATTTCATAATAAATTTCAGAGTTAATTGTCTCAACCTCTTGTCCAAAATGGAGTATGAAAAGATAGAATTATTGACTTGGACAATATAGGTGCGGGAACGAATACCGACTCAGGGAAAATGCTCAAATCAAGTAAGGGCTCAGGAGTCGGCTAGGTTCAAGAATTGGGTCCAAGTCCAGAAATTGAAACTCAAGTCCACAATCTTCTTCCCACAATGGAATGTGACCTAATATGGGTGATATCTCTTTACTTCCAATATTAAGGAATTCTAGCTCATCGCCATACAATTCTTCAAAACTAAGGTCAACATCTTCCGTCAGAATTGTACAATCAGTTTCAGAAGTAAAGAGATTGTGAGAATCTAGGTCAAGTTCAATATGATCATCTAAAATGGGTGATTCAATTTCATAATGAATTGGAATAGGATCCAATGTTGACTCGGGAGAAGTGAAATCAGGTGGAGACACTGGAGTCATTATTGGATCAGGAAATAAAATTGAATCATCAAGTGGGAGATCATGATCATATTCATGCTCAAGTTCTATTTCAGGAAAGGAAAAACTTGCCAAATTATCAAGAATTAGAGTTTCGGCAAGTTCAGATGATGGCACTGAAATAGAATCTTGTTGTCCAAAGCAACTTGGTTCGTCGGCTCTAAGAGAGTGGTCAGCGAAATTAGAATTTGCCGAACTGTAAGAACGCAAAGATTGAACCATCATATCTAAATCATGCTCGCGAGCTAATCTAGCCTGAGTCATGGCTTCAAGCCTCTTTTGGAATTGGATTGGAAAGAGGAAGTGAGATCGTGATGAAGTTGTGAACGGTGGACTTACGCATCATCATGTCTAAAATTGATGGTGGTTGTTGCTTGGACTCGTGCATACTCATCATTTCTCCGAGATAGATGGTTCTATTCTGAATGAGTGGATCTGAGTATGAATCTTGGGAAGAATGTGGACTAGATGGATATGGAGGACAATTTGGTTGAGAATTAGACTCGGGGACTCGAAACCCCATGAACTCTGTGACGAGTTGAAATTATTTTGGAAATTATAGTCATAAGATGGGGGGTGTGGTTATATTCATTCGGATAAGACCATTCTGGCACACTAGATTGGTCAAAGTTATGATATGCCGGGTTGGTAATATCCGAAAAAGAGTTGGTGTGTAATATGGATTAAAATTGGAATTATTATTATATGCCATATCACACCAACACAAACAAAACAAACAAATAAACAAACAAAAGAAAAAAAATTCTATCCTAAGTTAGGGTAGACCTATGACCTAGACGACTCCTAACTGGTTAGACTGTCCATGGGAGGTCGGGTGCAGACTTTGACCACGAGTTAATCAGCCAGGTCAGGGCAAGAGTGGTGGGAGGTTTTCCGTCAAAGACGTTCCTTAATTAAATAACCACCAATCTTCGGGCTTTCGGCCCTCAATCCCTTTCTAGACACTGATTTGGCAAGAGTCAACTTCCAGCACTGTTCCCCCTTAGGATAATCTCCTATTGAGTCCGAGATGTCCCTAGGGCCAACGTCTACTAATTTTTAAGTTAGGCTTGGGTAGTGAGTGCTTGGGATATGATTTTTGGGCTAAGGAAGGGTGATGAAATCCCCACCTTATCTTGTTAATGGGTTATGCCCTTAAGATGAATTAGTGCAAGTGTACAAGATAAATAGATAAGATTCACTCAAAGCAGAAAATCAACTAAGAGATGAGTCCTATTCTACATGCAATGCGTACGTACCTTGCTCCAGCACTCTTCAACAGTAAAAATAAAGTAATTGAAAAGACACGTGCCTAATATGCAAACGTCTAATCAATTTTTATTTTTTAACAAAAAAATTTACTGTTGAATTAATTAGCAGTATACAGGTATATCACAGAACAAATCAGAACAGAGCAGAAAGCAGTATTTTTAATTTGAAGCAACCTGCAAAAAACTGCAGTCAGTAATTCACTACTGAGGCCGCGTTTCCGCGGCTATGGCCGCGGATCCGCGGCACTACAGTAGACTCTGGTGCTCTGCCTTCGAGGGCAGAGGCACAGAGTAGCTGTATGTCCACTGCTGCTGCTGTTTTCTGATTCCTGTTCTCCAAACCTGCAAACAGAAAAGAATAAAAGAATAGTTAATAATAAAATTTTTTTTTATTAGAGATAAACTTACCGTCCCTCCCGGCAACGGCGCCAATTTGTGACTGAGTTTTCCTGCACACAAAATGTAGTATTTTAGTTTAAGAATAGGATGTGCAAGTTCTCAATTCTAATCCGCTGTAGCAACGCTATGCGGGTCGTGATCCTCAGGGAGGGACTGCGATGGAAGCGTTAAGTAAGTTTCTCTAAAGTTTTTATTTTTATTAGTTAAGTTAGAAAGATAGCGGTATTTACAATGGTCAGAAAAAGAATATGGAGATGAGTTATGATTTAATCTACAAAAAGAAAAGAAAAGAAAAGAAAAGAAAAGAATACTTACTTGAGTTTGGTTGAAGAAAAACGTGAAAACTTACATGTTCTACCTTGCTTAGGAGGCGTTCAACGCATAGATCATAAACTCGAGCCCGGTCTTGTGCACATTATATTGTCAAGCATATCAAGAACGAAGTGTGATGCGAAGCTTTGAAAGTGGAGAATGTTTTCATGAACTATCGTTGGCTCTCACGTAGCTTAGTATACTTGTTTGGAATTCACTTGCATGTTCATCAATCAGTCACAAAGAAATCACAGAGAAAAAGAAATAGAAAACAAAAGGAAAAGTAAAACACAAGAATAATAAACAAAAGAAAAATATTACCTTTATTCATGAATACAATGGCCGAGAAGAGGAAGATACATCGGTGTCACGCTCAATATAAACTCTCTCTCTCTCTTGAAAATAAAAAGAAACCCTAATTACAAACTAGAAGAAAGAACGAAACTAAACCCTAGCTTTTGGCCTTTTGCTCGCCTCTGGACGCCCCTTCTCTGTTGCTCTGCAGGGGTATTTATAGGAGATATAGGAAGTAGAGTCCCAGTACAACTCCTCAGCGAAAACGCATCGCCAACCACCTTAGGATTGCCGCGGAAACGGGAATTTTGCCGCGAAAACGTGGCACTTTTGTAGCCAAATGCCACGTGCTTGGCACG
Source organism: Agave tequilana (assembly GCA_038442645.1). Classification (NCBI taxonomy): domain Eukaryota; kingdom Viridiplantae; phylum Streptophyta; class Magnoliopsida; order Asparagales; family Asparagaceae; genus Agave; species Agave tequilana. Next base: position 9,468 of record JAVJIF010010230.1, read on the forward strand.
TGGCATCCTCTGGTCCGTCCATCTGGATTTTCCTTCTGGAAGTTGAATCTCGACTCTTTATCTTGGGATTTAGATATAACTTGGGAAGCAAGTTACCTAGATCCCAAATCTTTTATCCACGAATTTCCTTCTCTTCTTTGGCTTTTATCCTCATCCTGCAAGTGTTTAGGGTTGAATAGAAGTCTATCCTTCCCTCTTCTTTGATATTTGCAACTTTTGCCCTTAGTATTTGCATTTTTGACAATTGATATTTGCACTTTTGCACTTGGGCTTTATATGTGGCTTTTGGGCTCTTTTTAGGCTTTAATTCTTTCTTTTTATTATTCGAGGCCTGCACACAATAAATTACAAAATATTAATAAATGTGCAGAATTAAATGAATAAATATGAAAATGTGATGGTAAATACGATGATAAAAATGTACTTTCACTACCAATCACCTGCTGCCAACGGGCAGAATTTTAAGAGGGTTATAAATAGCCCCCTCTTGGGCTGTTTTCTACAAGTATTTCAAGAGCAAAGTTTTCTATCTTTCCAAAATTTTAGCAACAAGTTTTCAAGAGTTTTTGGGCTAAAAGATTTATCTTTTATTAGTTTTCAAAGGTTGAAAAAATCAAAGAAAAAGAGAGTCTTTGGGAAATTGTTTTGATCTTCATTTCTATTTATTTTAGAGTTTTTCACAAGTGTTTTTCTTTGTGATTATTTTTCAAACACCTTATTTTCTCATACTTGAGTTATCATCTCTATCCTATCTATACGATCTTATTTTTGTGAGAAAAATTAGTTTGTGGTTTGTTGAGACCACCGAGAGTTGTAAACCTTCCTTGCTTTGGGTTTGTGATCATCCCTCTTGTGTAGAGGTGATTATGGAGGAGCATTGGGTTTGTTGATATCCCTTTAAGTGTAGAGGTGATTGTGATTGTTGGCTTAGTGCCTTATCCCTCTTGTGTGAGGTGATAGTTGTTGTGCCTTACCTCTTGTATAGAGGTTGTATGTTGGAAGAGAGGAGTTGAGTACTCCTAATTTGTATTTGCCAAATTCTCAGTGGAGGTTCCCTGTGTGCGAGGTCCTGTTGTGGACATATAGTGAAATCCTTCTGTGTGAAGGCGGGGACGTAGAGTAGTGGCTTGAACCTCGAAACATATTTTTTTGTTTGTGTTTGATCCACTATCTCTTAACTCTATTTCTCTCCTATCTTGTATTGCATCATATCGTTCATATTTTATATGCTTGATATTGTTTGTGTGTGCCCATACTTGTGTTGAACAAGAGAGCTCAAATAGCACCTCAACTCTTATTTAGAGGAATCTAGAGGAGTTAGTACAGAGCCCTTCACCGGGAATTCAGTTACACTCTTTGGTTACACATAGTGGTTGCATTTAGTTTTTAATTCTGCATCATTTTATTAGATTAGCTAATACACCTATTCACTCCCCTCTAGGTGTGTTTTCCATTGCTATTAGAGCTTGTAGGTATTTTCATCGTCGTGGCCCCAGATCAGAGAGAGAAGAAAGAGAGAAAAGGAAAAGAAGAAAGAAAGGAAAAAAAAGGAAAGAAGGACGAAGAAGAAAGAGAAAAGAGGGGGTCAGTGGAGGTTACTAGAGGTCGCCGGAGTTGGGGAAGCCGTCATGGGTGGTCGAAGGCAGCGGTGGATCAGAGGAGAGAGAGAGAGAGAAGAAGAAGCAGAAGAAGAAAAGAAGAGAAAAAGATAAAGAAAATGAAAGAAAAGAAAAAGGAGAAGGAAAAGAAAAAAAAAATAGAAAGAAGGAGGAGAGGAGGCTCGTTGGAGTTGGGGTTGCCGGTGGGGCAGTGTGTAGTGGTCAGCGACATTCTGGCCTGGGCGTCACCAGAGAGATAAAGGAGGAGAGAGAAGAGAGAGAGAGAGAGAGAGGAGGAAAAAAGAAAAAGGAAAAGAAAAAGAAAGAGAAAGAAATAGAGGAAGAAGTGAGTGAGGTGAGGGGAAGTAAATAAGGGAGAGTAGGTGTCCCAAGTAGGGGATGCAGGCGACTGATGGGGGAAAGAAAAAGGAAAGAAAAAAGGAAAGAAAGAAATGAAAAGATTCTGAAATTAATAACATTATAATAATATAAGAAAATATCGACTGTTATAGAAAATCCCCAAAATACCCAAAGGTAGAAAACATCATTTTTGAAATAATATAAAATTAGTTTTAAGAAATAAAATTTTATTTTCAAATTAAAAATTCTGGAATCTATCGGCGATACCGGTGCTGAATCTACCAGCGATACCGGACGACATCAAAACTGGTCGAACTTCGATAAATTTAAAAAATCTCCAAAAATGCATTAAGGTAGAAAATGTAATTCTAAAAAGATAATTTGAAACCAGATATTAGACATTCTATTCCGTTTATAAATTAAAAATCCTGGAATTGACCAGCGATACTGGCTGATACCAAATTCGGTGGAATTTTGATAAATTCAGAAAATTTTTCAAAAATGTATTGAAATAGAAAATATGATCTTGAGAAATAATGTGAAATAGTTTATGAAAATTCAACTCCGTTTGTAAATTAAAAATCCGAACGGCGGCACCGGTCGACAGCAGTTTTGAAGATTTTGCAGAATAATTTTGAAAATTTTCAAAAAATCATGAAAAATCTAAAATATTAAAAAATAATATTTGAAACTAAAATTGATTAAATCTGACTATCGAAAAGATCAAATCAAGCAATACACTAGGATCGGGTTCCCAGTTTAGACTAGGACTGACTCTGAGTCCATGAATCCGGATTCAATGCAAAACGATTGCATAGATATACATAAAACAAAAATAAATACAGAAAGTAAATAAAAAATATGATCAAAAAATCTGAATACGTATCAAGTACGCATTTCGGGAATGAGGTGTTACAAAGAGCTAGCAGGTTTCAGCAACAATTGAGGGTGGATATTCAAAAGTTACTTATACCCCATCAGCTAAAGTCATACTCCAAGTCCTTAGTATAGCTCGTGATGTAGAGTAGGGATTAGAGAAGAAGAATAGACACCAGTTGCAGAATAAGCCAGTGAAGCGGCCATTCCCACAGGTGAACAGAGGAAATCTAGTCAGATTAATTGGTGCCCCATTAGCCAAGCACCATTCTAGCTTCCCCCTTAGTAGTCAGTATATGGATATTGTCAGAAGCCCGGACACAATCAACGCAACTGCCGTATAGCAAATGGACTGTGTTTGGCTTGCGGATTAGGAAATCAGCAGTGGCTGATTGTCCATTCAAGAAGACATGGAATGCAGCTCCAACACCACTAGCACTTCCAGCATGAGTGACACCTCCAACACTTCGGGCACCACCGATGAGAAGAAATCCAGGGCAATATAGGCAGAGGAGCTCCACTTTCTCCCAAGCGATAGACCTTGGGTTAGGCTCAGAGGGGACCCCAGGACTGGAGTAGGTCGCGGGAAAGGCCAGGCCTATACTTGACTACCGAGGAAGCTAAGGCATCAGGGAAAGTAGTGGCAGAAAAAATCTTAGTTCACTCAATTCTTATTTTATCACTCTTTGACTCTGGTGCATCACATTGTTTCATATCCATTAGATTTACCGCTTTGCATTTTATGCCTCTTGTATATATGCGTGACCAATGGAAAATTAATATGGGGAATAGGATAGTTACTACTAATAAGATTTGCAAAGCATGCACTGTGGAGTTATGTGATAGAAAGTTGAAAGCCGACATGTTCGTACTAGACACTAGAGGGTACGATGTGATCCTAGGCATGATTGGTTTAGCAAGTAGCATGTAGTGATTGGCTGCCAGAACAAGAAAGTGATTTTAGAATTTCACACCAACCGGAGTTTCAGTTCATTGGAAAGCGCAAGTCATCGGGAAGAAGGATCAATTGGATTGTGCCACTACAAAAGATAAGAAGAAGGGGGTGTCAGTGTGGAATGAATTCTTGGCTGTATTTGAGGAGATATCAGGACTTCCACGAAAAGAGTTGTGGAGTTCTCTATTGACATTGTTCCAGGAACAACCCCCATCTCCAAAGCACCGTATCAGATGGCACCAACAGAATTGAGAATAATGAAGGAACAACTGCAGGAGTATTCCAATAAAGGTTTAATAAGACCAAGTATTTCAACTTGGGGAGCACCAGTGCTATTAGCAAAAAAGAAGGATGGTGACAAGAGATTGTGTATTGGATACAGAGAATTGAACAAAGTCACCATTAAAAACAAGTACCCTTTGCCAAGGATCGACAATCTCTTTGATCAACTTCACGTGGCCCAAGTATTTTCAAGTTATATTTGCAATCAGGGTATCATCAGTTGAAGGTGAAAAAGAAGACATCTAGAAGATGACATTTAGGACTCGCTATAGTCATTACGAGTTCCTGGTTATGCCTTTTGGAGTAACAAATGCTCCAGCAGTTTTTATGAACTCGATGGACCGAATCTTTTCACCCTACTTGGATAAGTTTGTGTTGTGTTCATCGATAACATTTTGATCTATTCCAAGAATGAAGAAGAGCATGCAGAGCATTGAGAATTGTGCTACAGACGCTCCGACTTGAGCAGCTCCACGCCAAACTTAGTAAGTGTAAGTTCTGACTGGAGAGTATAACATTCTTGGCCATGTTGTTTCTATGGAAGAAATCTCAGTGGATCCCAGCAAGATTCAGGCAGTGAAGGATTGGCCAATTCTAAAGTCAGCAACAGAGATCAAGAGGTTTATTAGATTAGTAGGGTATTACCCAAGGTTCATTCAGGACTTCTCTAAAATTGTGGCACCGTTGACCAAGCTGACCAGGAAGGAGAAAAGTACGCATGGACTGAGTATGTGTCTGCATTTGAGGAGTTGAAGAAAAATTGATTACAACTCCAATCTTGAGATACCCTCAGGGACAGGAGGTATGGTCATATATAATGATGCATCAGGGAAGGGTCTGGGATGTGTATTGATGCAACATGGACATGTGGTAGCTTATGCTTCTAGGCAATTAAAATCACATGAGAAGAACTACCCAATGCATGATCTAGAGCTGGCAGCTGTGATCTTTACATTGAAGATATGGAGGCATTACTCACTGGGTGACTGAGTGTTAATCTTCACCGATCACAAAAGCTTGAAATGCATCTTCATCCAGAAGGAATTGAACATGAGGCAGAGACGATGGGTCGAGTTGATGGCAGATTATGACATAGATCTGCAGTACCATCTTGGCAAATTAATGTGGTACCTGATACCCTAAGTAGGAAACCTGGAACCAACATGGTAGTGCAGCTCACTCAATAAAAAGAGTTACTTAAGAGGATGAGGCGATTAGACTTGATGGTGATTAAGAGGGTCAGCGTGTCAGGATAGTTGATGCATTCAGATCCAGCCGACATTGATGAAAAAAATCAGAGAAACACAGAAAGAAGATCACAGATTACAGAAATTCAGAGAGCAAGTAGAAGATGTTGGCCCAAAGTCCCTTCGCCTTAGTTTTGATGATGACTAACTTATAAAGTTAAGTTACTAATGATCTTGTGTTTATATAATTTCAGTTATTGATCAAGATCTTAGAAGGTGTTTAGCTTCAACAAAATGTTCAAAGCCAATTTTGGGGCTAACACGTGTTGATTCAAGAGTTCTCGCGTCAAGATCGCTTCTAGAACTCGAGAGGAGTCAAGCTCTATGGATCGTGTTTGGATCGAGTCGTCTTGGAGATGAAGATCAATAAAAGACTTCGGTTTAGGTTTGTTTAGTTTATTGTTTAGATCTTGTGTAAGGATAGTTTAGTCTTGTATGCTCAAGTGCGCACACACACAAAAGTTCAACCCGTTCTGAATTTTCAAGAATACATTTATTGGTTTCATGAATAGATTTTATCAAAAGTAGTTTACATAGTTTATATTTATATTGGATTTCATCCATATACATTATTGTTTCTTATTGTCTAAAAACTCATTTTTGATGATTCTAGTTTATGGTTTTAAGTTTTATTTTTATCAAAACTTATTTTGAGATTTAATGTTAAAAACATAGATATATCTTATATGTGTATTGGATTCTATCCATACACACTATGCTTTAAATGTGTATAAATATCTTGTTTTTGTATCTATACAAGTTTTGAAAAACTGAAGTTTTCATTTTGAAGTTTATTTTTGAAAAATACCATTTTTGTTTAAACCTTAATTTTCTATGCCTCAAAATAGTTCAAATAGCTTGTAATATGTGCTAATTTTTTATCACACATATTTGTACTTCAAATATTAACATGAACTTATTCTTGAGGATTTTATGTGATTTTATAGAATTTTAGGTATTTAAAAGCCAACATTTTTTAACCTAAAATTTCTATTTTTGGGCTGCCTAGGTCGACCTACCGGTCGACCGAACTTGGGCTCGATCAACCTAGCGGCCGACCGATGTGCGCAGCAACGTGCACATGCCCTGGCCATTGGGCTGTCAACTACACGGTCGACTGATACAGAGAGCTTGCTCTCTGGATCTGGCCCCGGTCGATCGATAGGTCGACCGAACAGAGAGGGTGCTCTATGGTTCTAGCCTCGGTCCACGGGCAGTCGACCGACAGTGAATTTTCTCACTGTGCCTTGAGGCGGTCGCGGAGGCTCAAATGGTCAAAAATCTGATCGTTGGCCGGTCGATCGACAGCCCATTCTGGGCAGATTTTGACCCCAATGACTACTTTCTTCTTGACCCTATATAAAAGGTTTTGGGGGCTATTTTCAACAAGATTTCCAAGAGCAAAAATTCTCATATTCTCTAGTGTTTTTCAATAAGTTTTCAAATAAGTTTTTGAGCCAAAAATCTCTATCTTTATTTTTGTTTTCAATGTTGTGGAAAATCAAAGAAAAACTAGATTTGAAATTTTTATTTGTTTTTCATTTTACATATATATTAAGAAGTTTTTTTCAAGTGTTTTCTTTGTGTTTTCTTTCCCAAATACTTTGATTTCTCACATATGAGCTTATTATCTCAATTCTATCTTAGGATCTTGTTTTGTGAGAAAACTGTTTGTGATCTTTGAGATCACCAAGTATTGTGACTGAACTTTTACCTGCACACAAAATATGAATATTAGATCTGAGAATTAAAGGTGTGCGAGGTGCTCAATACTAATCCGCGGTAGCAAGGCTATGCGGGTCGTGATCCTCAGGGAGGGATGCGATGGAGCGTTAAGCAAAGTTTCTCTAAAGTTTTTATTTTTATTAGTTAAGTTAGAAAGATAGCGGTATTTACAATGGTCGGAAAAAGAATATGGAGATGAGTTATGATTTAATCTACAAAAAGAAAAGAAAAGAAAAGAATACTTACTGAGTTTGGTTGAAGAAAAACGTGAAAACTTACATGTTCTACCTTACTTAGGAGGCGTTCCACGAATAGATCATAAACTCGAGCTCAATCCCTGTGCACATATATCGTCAAGCATATCAAGAACGAAGTGATGCATAGCTTGGAGGAGAACGTCTTCATGAAGTATCGCTGTTCTCACATAGCTTAGTTATACTTGCTTTTGGAATCCACTTGCATGTTCATCAACAACCACAAGAGATCACAGAGAAAAAGAAAGGAAAACAAAAAGAAAAATAAAATATAAGAACAATGAACAAAAGAAAAATAATTACCTTTATTACTTTAATCAATGGCAGAGAGAGAAGATACATCGGTGTCACGCTCAACATAAGCCTCTCTCTCTCTTGAAAATAAAAGAAAAACCTAACTACAACCTAGAAGAAGACTAAAACCTAGCTTTTTGGCCCTTGGCTCGCCTCTGGACGACTCTGTATGTTGCACTGCAGGGGGTATTTATAGGTGCAGAAGGTCGAAGAGTCCCGGATAAAGTCGCCCACGAAATCTGGTATCCAGATAACATCAAAGTGCCGCAAAAACTGGGATTTTGCCGTGGAATTGCGGCATTTTTAGGGAATCTGGCCACGCGCTTTGGCGCGTGGTTTCTTCTGGTCCGTCCATCTGGGCGCTTGCTTCTGGAAGTGTGATCCTGGCTCTTTATTCTGGATTTTTGAGATAACTTAGAAATCAAGTTACCTTGATCTCAAATATCCCAAATCTTTTATCCACGAATTTCCTTCTCTATCTTTGGCTTTTATGCTCATCCTGCAAGAGTTTAGGGTTGGGTAGAATTCTATCCTTCCCTCATCTTTAATAATTGCAACTTTAGCCCTTGCATAATTGCACTTTGACAATCTGATATTTGCACTTTGACTCTTGGCTTCAAATATGGGCTTTGGGCTTCATTAAGCTTTATTTATTATTAAATAATAATTCGAGGCCTGCACACATTAAATAACAAAATATTAATAAATGTGCATTATAATATGAATAAATGTGCAAATGTGATGGTAAATATGATGACAATTATGCATTTTTTACTACTAATCACACCCCCACACTTATCTTTTTGCTCGTCCTCGAGTAAAAATCAAAAAGAAAAAGAAAATCTAATCTAACTAACTCACTTTCGTAGGAATCACGGTTGCACTTAGCGTGTGCAACAAGCCGTTTAAACCCCTAGGTTACCTTAGAGGACGAGTGTTGTCTCGTGAGGGTTTTCAGCGGATTGCACCCACAAAATCCATAAAAAGAAAATATTTGAATTATTATTGAAGAGACTAAGTAGTCTATAAGTTTTAGGATCCTCATTTTTATTCATTCTTCAAACTTAGTCTTTATAAAGTAAATTGTTTCATTTTAGGTAAGGGTCAAAATTGAACTTCTAATATAGTCTTTTTCGTTACCAAAAATCATATGCATCCTTATGAATTTATACTAGGAATTCCTTAACTTGGACTCTCATGCCTCTCTCTATATATTTTTTTTCTTTTTTTATTATTTTTAATATGTATAACGCATCTAATTTTCTTTCGTATAAGCATTAAGGCTTCTTGAGGCCCTCATACCTAACTAATTGACTATTAGATGTGTTAATACATATATAAGTAATTTTTCCTTAATTTTCTTAGGCTTTCTAATCCACCCATGTAGCGAACTTAAAGTCGATGACTCCCAAACCGGTTGGCTTTAGGGCACCAGGTGAGAAAACACCCGCGGACTCAAATTCGAGTGAACTAGACCCCAAAACTAAGGACTTTATTTTATTTACTCACCTTTAGGTATGAATACTTATGCTTCTTGAGGCACATGATCAGCTTAATTGGTGATTTTTTTTCTCTTTTTTTCTTCTTTTTTTTTTATGAGGCACAAGGTCTTTATCTTAGAATCCTAGATATGCATTTGGTATGCACATTCATTAAGGTAAAAATTAAGACTAACTACTTATTCAATTTCTCCTCCTATACTTAAAAATCAACAATTTATTTATTGACCAAGTTTTTAGAAATCCTAATCATGATTTCCCTAATCCTTAAAACTAACTTAGGTTTCTTTCAAAAAAATAAGTCAAAATACTGTCCTTTTTATAACATTTTTTTTAAATATTTTTTTTATTAGCAAATTTGTTAGTGTCTACTTATGTTAGTATGTTAGTAAAGCCCACCCCACACTTATCTCATGCATTGTCCTCAATGTATGAATGAATGCATATATGCATGAAACAGAACAAGGGAAGGCGGAAGTTAACTTAGGGTGGTGGTTCCGAAGGTGGTCTAATTGGTCCACGAAATGCGGCCCAATCAAAATAACAGATAATTTGGTGGAACCCACCAGAAACTTTCCTTACATAACCCACTAAAATATATGTATAATCAATTTTCAGTATTTCTACCCCATCAAATTTCCAAATTTCATAATAAATTTCAGAGTTAATTGTCTCAACCTCCTTGTCCCAAAATGGAGTATGAAAGATGGAATTATTGACTTGGACATTATAGGTACGGGAACGAATACCGACTCAAGGAAGATGCTCAAATCAAGTAAGGGCTCAGGAGTCAGGCTAGGTTCAAGAATTGAGTCCAAGTCAAGAAATTGAAACTCAAGTCCACAATCTTCTTCCCACAATGGAATGTGACCTAATATGGGTGATATCTCTTTACTTCCAATATTAAGGAATTCTAGCTCATCGCCATACAATTCTTCAAAACTAAGGTCAACATCTTCCGTCAGAATTGTACAATCAGTTTCAGAAGTAAAGAGATTGTGAGAATCTAGGTCGCATATCTCATTGGGTTCAATGTAATAAAGAAACTTGCCAATTTATCCATAGGATTTTCAAAATTGCACAATTGGTCAAGTTCAATATGATCATCTAAAATGGGTGATTCAATTTCATTATGAATTGGAATAGGATCCAATGTTGACTCGGGAAAAGTGAAATCAGGTGGAGACACTGGAGTCATTATTGAATCAGGAAATAAATTGAATCATCAAGTTGAAGATCATGATCATATTCATGTTCAAGTTCTAATTCATGAAAGGAAAAACTTGCCAAGTTATCAGATTTTGAAGTTTCGGCAAGTTACATGATGGTACTGAATTAGAATTGTTGTCCAAAGCAACTTGGTTCGTCGGCTCTAACAGAATGGTCAACAATATCAGAAATGGCCGAACGGTGAGAACGTAAGGATTGAACCATCAGATCTATGTCACGATCACGGGCTAATCTAGCCTGAGTCATGGCGGCAAGCATCCTTTCATAGTCGATAGGTGCATCATGCTGTGATTGGACTTGAAAAGATGAAGTGTAATCGTGATGAAGTTGTGAGTCGGTGGACTCACGCATTATCATGTCTGCGATTGATGGTAATTGTTGCTTGGACTCATGCATACTTATCATTTCCCCGATAGATGGTAATCTATTCTGAATGGGGGGATCAGAGTATGAATCATTGAAAGAATGTGGACTAGATTGATATGAAGGACAATTTGGTTGAGAATTAGACTCGGGGGACTCGAAACCCCATGAACTCTGTGACGAGTTGAAATTATTATGGACATTATAGTCATAAGATGGAGGGTGTGGGTTATATTCATTCGGATAAGACCATTCCGGCACACTAGATTGGTCAAAATTATGATATGCCGGGTTGGTAATATCCGAAAAAGAATTAGGTATGTAATATGGATTAAAATTGGAAAAATTATTATAAGCCATATCACACAAACACAACAAGAAAGAAAACAAACAAATAAACAAAAAAAGAGAAAAATTCTAACCTAAGTTAGGGTAGATTATGACCTAGACGACTCCTAACTGGTTAGACTGTCCACGGGAGGTAGGTTGCAGACTTTGACCACAAGTTAATCAGCCAGGTCAGGGCAAGAGTGGTGGGAGGTTTTCCGTCAAAGACGTTCCTTAATTAAATAACCACCAATCTTCGGGCTTTCGGCCCTCAATCCCTTCCTAGACACTGATTTGACAAGAGTCAACTTCCAGCACTGTTCCCCCTTAGGATAATCTCCTATTGAGTCCGAGATGTCCCTAGGGCCAATGTCTACTTTTTTTAGTTAGGCTTGGGTTAGTGAGTGCTTGGGATATGATTTTTGGGCTAAGGAAGGGTGATGAAATCCCCACCTTATCTTGTTAATGGGTTATGCCTTAAGATGAATTAGTGCAAGTGTACAAGATAAATAGATAAGATTCACTCAAAGCAGAAAATCAACCAAGAGATGAGTCCTATTCTACATGCAATGCGTACGTACCTTGCTCCAGCACTCTTCAACAGTAAAAATAAAGTAATTGAAAAGACACGTGCCTAATATGCAAACGTCTAATCAATTTTATTTTTAACAACAAATAATTTACTGTTGAATTAATTAGCTGTATACAGGTATATCACAGAACAAATCAGAACAGAGCAGAAAGCAGTATTTTAATTTGAAGCAACCTGCAAAAAACTGCAGTCAGTAATTCACTACTGAGGCCGCGTTTCCGCGGCTATGGCCGCGGATCCGCGGCACTACAGTAGACTCTGGTGCTCTGCCTTCGAGGGCAGAGGCACAGAGTAGCTATATGTCCACTGCTGCTGCTATGTTTCTGTTTCCTGTTCTCCAAACCTGCAAACAGAAAAGAATAAAAGAATAGTTAATATTTTTATTTTTTTTTAGAGATAAAAACTTACCGTCCCTCCCGGCAACGGCGCCAATTTGTTGACTGAACTTTTACCTGCACACAAAATATGAATATTAGATCTGAGAATTAAAGGTGTGCGAGGTGCTCAATACTAATCCGCGGTAGCAAGGCTATGCGGGTCGTGATCCTCAGGGAGGGACTGCGATGGAAGCGTTAAGCAAGTTTCTCTAAAGTTTTTATTTTTATTAGTTAAGTTAGAAAGATAGCGGTATTTACAATGGTCGGAAAAAGAATATGGAGATGAGTTATGATTTAATCTACAAAAAAAAAGAAAAGAAAAGAATACTTACTTGAGTTTGGTTGAAGAAAAACGTGAAAACCTTACATGTTCTGCCTTGCTTAGGAGCATTCCACGAATAGATCATAAACTCGAGCTCAATCCCTGTGCACATTATATCGTCAAGCATATCAAGAACGAAGTGATGCATAGCTTGGAGGAAAACGTCTTCATGAACTATCGCTGGTTCTCACATAGCTTAGTTATACTTGCTTTGGAATCCACTTGCATGTTCATCAACAACCACAAGAGATCACAGAGAAAAAGAAAGGAAAACAAAAAGAAAAATAAAATATAAGAACAATGAACAAAAGAAAAATAATTACCTTATTGCTTTAATCAATGACAGAGAAGAGAAGATACATCGGTGTCACGCTCAACATAAGCCTCTCTCTCTCTTGAAAATAAAAAGAAAACCTAACTACAACCTAGAAGAAGACTAAAACCTAGCTTTTTGGCCCTTGGCTCGCCTCTGGACGACTCTGTACGTTGCACTGCAGGGGGTATTTATAGGTGCAGAAGGTCGAAGAGTCCCGGATAAAGTCGCCCACGAAATATGGTATCCAGATAACATCAACGTGCCGCAAAAACTGGGATTTTGCAGTGGAATTGCGGCATTTTTAGGGAATCTGGCCACGCGCTTTGGCGCGTGGCTTCTTCTGGTCCGTCCATCTGGGCGCTTGCTTCTGGAAGTGTGATCCTGACTCTTTATTCTGGATTTTCGAGATAACTTAGAAATCAAGTTACCTTGATCTCAAATATCCCAAATCTTTTATCCACGAATTTCCTTCTTATCTTTGGCTTTTATGCTCATCCGCAAGAGTTTAGGTTGGGTAGAATTCTATCCTTCCCTCATCTTTAATAATTGCAACTTTAGCCCTTGCATAATTGCACTTTGACAATCTGATATTTGTACTTTGACTCTGGGCTTCAAATATGGGCTTTTGGGCTTCATTAAGCTTTATTTATTATTAAAATAATAATTCGAGGCCTGCACACATTAAATAACAAAATATTAATAAATGTGCATTATAATATGAATAAATGTGCAAATGTGATGGTAAATATGATGACAATTATGCATTTTTTACTACTAATCACACCCCCACACTTATCTTTTTGCTCGTCCTCGAGTAAAAATCAAAAAGAAAGAAAATCTAATCTAACTAACTCACTTCGTAGGAATCACGGTTGCACTTAGCGTGTGCAACAAGCCGTTAAACCCCTAGGTTACCTTAGAGGACGAGTGTTGTCTCGTGAGGGTTTTCAGCGGATTGCACCTACAAAATCCATAAAAAGAAAATATTTGAATTATTATTGAAGAGACTAAGTAGTCTATAAGTTTTAGAATCCTCATTTTTATTCATTCTTCAAACTTAGTCTTTATAAAGTAAATTGTTTTCATTTTAGGTAAGGGTCAAAATTGAACTTCTAATATAGTCTTTTTCGTTACCAAAAATCATATGCATCCTTATGAATTTATACTAGGAATTCCTTAACTTGGACTCTCATGCCTCTATATATATTTTTTTTCTTTTTTTTTATTTTTTTAATATGTATAACGCATCTAATTTTCTTTCGTATAAGCATTAAGGCTTCTTGAGGCCCTCATACCTAACTAATTGACTATTAGATGTGTTAATACATATATAAGTAATTTTTCCTTAATTTTCTTAGGCTTTCTAATCCACCCATGTAGCGAACTTAAAGTCGATGACTCCCAAACCCGTTGGCTTTAGGGCACCAGGTGAGAAAACACCCCGCGGACTCAAATTCGAGTGAACTAGGCCCCAAAACTAAGGACTTTATTTTATTTACTCACCTTTAGGCATGAATACTTATGCTTCTTGAGGCACATGTATCAGCTTAATTGGTGATTTTTTTCTCTTTTTTTTTCTTCTTTTTTTTTATGAGGCACAAGGTCTTTGTCTTAGAATCCTAGATATGCATTTGGTATGCACATTTCATTAAGGTAAAAATTAAGACTAACTACTTATTCAATTTCTCTTCCTATACTTAAAAATTCAACAATTTATTTATTTTGACCAAGTTTTTAGAAATCCTAATCATGATTTTCCTAATCCTTAAAACTAACTTAGGTTTCTTTCAAAAAAATAAGTCAAAATACTGTCCTTTTATAACATTTTTTTTTAAATATTTTTTTTATTAGCAAATTTTGTTAGTGTCTACTTATGTTAGTATGTTAGTAAAGCCCGGCAACGGCGCCAAAATTTTGATTGAAACTTTAACCTGCACACAAAATATGAAATTTTAGATTAAGAATTAAAGGTGTGCAAGTGTTCAATTCAAATCCGCTGTAGCAAGGCTATGCGGGTCGTGATCCTCAGGGAGGGACTAGCGATAGAAGCGTTTGTAAGATTCTCTAAAAATTATTTATTTTTAAGTTAAGTTAAGAGGAAGGCGGTTTTTTACAATGAGTCGGTAAATAAAGAATTGGAAAAGAGTTGTGATTTATTCTACAAAAAGAAAAGAAAAGAAAATAAAATAAAAGAAATACTAACCTTGGTTGAAAAATAACATGAAATCTTAACACTTTCTACCTTGCTTTTGGAGGCATGAACGTATAAAGCATAGGATCGATCTCAGTCCCCTGTTCGCATTAGATCATCAAGCCTTGGCAAGCATGAATTGATACGCACCTTGAGGAGGAGAACATCTCCATGAAATATCGTTGGCTCTCGCTAAGACTCGTTATACTCGTGCTTCAGAAATCACTTGCATGCTCATATAAACCAACATAGATCAAAGAGAAAAGAAGAGAAAATAAAAAGAAAAGTGAAACATAAGAACAATGAACAAAAGAAAAATAATTACCTTTATGCTTTAATCAATGGCAGAGAAGAGAAGATACATCGGTGTCACGCTCAACATAAGCCTCTCTCTCTCTTGAAAATAAAAAGAAAAACCTAACTACAACCTAGAAGAAGACTAAAACCTAGCTTTTGGGCCCTTGGCTCGCCTCTGGACGACTCTGTACGTTGCATTGCAGGGGTATTTATAGGTGCAGAAGGTCGAAGAGTCCCGGATAAAGTCGCCCACGAAATCTGGTATCCAGATAACATCAAAGTGCCGCAAAAACGGGATTTTGCCGTGTAATTGTGGCATTTTTAGGGAATCTGGCCACGCGCTTTGGCGCGTGGCTTCTTCTGGTCCGTCCATCTGGGCGCTTGCTTCTGGAAGTGTGATCCTGGCACTTTATTCTGGATTTTCGAGATAACTTAGAAATCAAGTTACCTTGATCTCAAATATCCCAAATCTTTTATCCACGAATTTCCTTCTTATCTTTGGCTTTTATGCTCATCCTGCAAGAGTTTAGGGTTGGGTAGAATTCTATCCTTCCCCATCTTTAATAATTGCAACTTTAGCCCTTGCATAATTGCACTTTGACAATCTGATATTTGCACTTTGACTCTTGGGCTTCAAATATGGGCTTTTGGGCTTCATTAAGCTTTATTTATTATTAAAATAATAATTCGAGGCCTGCACACATTAAATAACAAAATATTAATAAATGTGCATTATAATATGAATAAATGTGCAAATGTGATGGTAAATATGATGACAATTATGCATTTTTTACTACTAATCATATTGTTTGTGATCTTTGTGATTACCAAGTTGTATTTCTTTCTTTGCTTTGTGCTAGGCTTTGTGCCTTCCTCTTGTGTAGAGGAGAAAGAGAGTTGGAGTTGTGTACTCCAAGTGTTGAGTTGTAATTCCTCAGTGGAGGTCTCTGTGTGGAAGATCCTACTGTGGATAGTTGAAATCCTTTGTATGAAGGCGGTAACGTAGAGCAGTGGCTCGAACCTCGAAATATATCTTGGTACTTGCATTTGAGCTTCCATCTCTCAACTCTCATCTCTCTTATATCTTGCATTGATTTACTTGCTTATATTCATATGCTAGATATAGTTTGTGTGCCCACACTTGTGTTCAACCAAGAGATCTATTAAAGCACCTCAACTCTTAGTTTATAGGAATCTCGAGGAGTAGTTTCAAAGCCCTTCACGGAGAATTCAGACTCACTCTGGTTATGCATAGTGTATTAGCAATCAAGTTTTAAATCTACATTATTTGTCTTAGATTAGTACTACACCTATTCGCCCCCTTTAGGTGTACTTTTAGAAGTTGGACTGAGGTCAGATGTCCACATACATACGGATCGTGCACTCTACTTCAGAAACAGAATTTGTGTACCTCAGGGGGAGATTCGAGAGAAGGTCTTAGCGAGGCTCACAGCTCAGCTTATTCTATACAGCCGGGAAGAACAAAGATGTTTCAGGATTTGAAGTAATATTTCTGGTGGAATGCGATGAAGAAAGAGATTGCACAATATGTGGCGAAGTGTTTAGCGTGTCAGCAAGTGAAGGCTGAACACCAGAGATCAGCCAGACTACTTCAGCCATTATAAATACTAGAATGAAAGTGGGGGCATGTCATAATAGATTTTTTTCACCGCACTACCGCACAGTTCAAAGGGTAACAATGTAGTATGGGTAGTTGTTGACTGTCTCACTAAGTCAGCACATTTCATACTATTCAGAATGAGACAATCTACAGAGTTTCTGATGGACAAGTACATGAGGAAATAATTCAACTACATGGAGTTCGGTTAGTATCATGTCGGACAGAGACACGTGGCTCAGGTCACATTTTTGGGAGAGCCTTCGAGAGACTCTAGGGAATCGTCTAAAGTTTAGCACATCTTATCATTCAGAGACAGACGGGCAATCCAAACGGACAATATAGATCCTAAAAGACATGTTGAAGGCATGTATGATAAACTTCAAAGGATCGTGGGAAGATCATCTACATATGGTGGAGTTTTCCTATAATAATAGCTATCAAGCCAGCATCAAGATGGCTCCGTTCAAAGCCCTATACTGCTGGAAATGCGGATCACCGTTGTGTTAGGATGAAATTGGTAAGAGAAGATATTTGGGACTAGATGTTATAGTAGAAGCAGTGGACAACATCAGAACCATCCAAGAGCACCTCCGTGTAGCAGTAGATAGGCAAAAGAGTTGGACAGATACAAACAGAAGATCATTGGAGTTCAAGGCAGGGGAACATGTATTTTTGAGAATATCTCCGACCAAGGGAGTGATCAGATTTGGTGTGCGTGGGAAGCTGAATCCGAGGTATATAGGTCCGTTTGAGACTCTGGAACGAGTAGGAGAAGTGGCCTATAGATTAGCATTGCTGCCATCGCTGGAAGGGATAAACAATGTGTTCCACATGTCACAACTGAGAAGATATGTCAGGGACGAGAGCCATGGGTTGAATTATTCGAAAATAGAGTTGCAGCTAGATTTGTTTTATACGAACAACCAATGGCTATAATGGATAGAAGTGTTAAGACCCTGAAGAATTGGACCATCTCGTTGGTGCTAGTATCGTTAAACAGGCATAGTCCAAGAGAAGCAACTTGGAAACGGGAAGATATCGTCTGTGACCGTTACCCACGACTATTTGAGCCTTGAGTGGTAACTTTTCACCTAATCTCCTCCTCTTCTCTTGCCAACCTTGTTTTCATGTTCATCTTATCGAAATTTCGAGGATGAAATTTTTGTTAGGTGGGTAGATTATAACACCCCATTCTCAAGATACGTACTCAGATACGTGTCTCAATTTTTTTGATCGTATTGTTTCAATTTTCTTCCGTATTTGTTTTTGGTTTGTGATTATTTATATTATTTGGTATCGGATCAGGATTCTCAGATTCAGAGTTAGCCCTGGTCTGGATCGGGAAACTGATACCAGCGTATGGTCTGATTGACTTTTTGTTAGTCCAATTTGATCGATTTCAGTTTTAAATACTGTTTTTCAATATTTTAGATTTTTCATGATTTTTTGAAATTTTTTCTCGATTTTTTCAAAACCGGTGTCGATCGGTATCACTGATCGATTTTCCGAATTTTAGTTTTCAAATGGAGTTGAATTTCTAAAAATGGCTTTCGCATTACTTCTTAAAATGTCAATTTTTTAATCTAAAAATGCATTTTTGGGGATTTTTCTGAATTTATCGAAAATCCACAGGTTTTGGTGTCGACCGGTATCGCTGGTTGATTCCAGAATTTTTAATTTGAAAACCAGAATAAATTTTTTGAATCTGATTTCATCATACATCTGAAAATAATATTTTTTATTTTTAAAAATTTTGGAAATATTTTTGAAACAGTCAATTTTTACCCAAATTTAAATAATAATAATAATATTTCCCAATTATTTTCCTTTCTTACATTTTCCTTCTCTTCTCCTTTACTTAATTCTCCTATTTTATTCTACTTATTTATTATTTAGTAATATATATATATTTTTACCTATTTTATCATTTTCCTATTTCTTTTCCTTCTTTTACTTTTCTTTCTTTTCTTTTTTCTTTTTTTTCCTTTTCTCTTTCTTCCTTTCTTTCTCCCCCTACTTGCTCCCTAGCTTCCTTTTTCCCTGCCGTCAACACAACAACACCATCCCTCTTCCCATCTCACCGTACCACTATCTTTCCCTTCTCTTTCTTTTCCTCTCCCTCTTTCTCTCTTTCTCCCATTTCTCTCTCATTTCTCTCTCCACATTTCTCCCTCTCCCTCTCTCCCACCAACTCCTTCTTCCTCTCCTTGACTGTCACCGCCAGCACCACCATCGAAGCGCCGCCACCCCCAAGCTCGACCATCTCCTCCCCCAAACCCTCTCTCCCCTTCTTCTTCAACCAACACCATCATCTCCTTCTTCAATTTTACCCTGTTGACACTTAAAAAAGACAAGATTCTTATTGGTCCGAACAATGTCTAAACTTGTTGACATTTACAAAAGACAAGTGACAGACGAGCTGAAGACCAGTTTTTCACCCATCTCCGAGGGACAAGGAAGCAACTTGGACTCCACTGATCCAGCAAGCAGACAGTGAACCCGGATTGTTTCTAAACAGACCTCAGCAGGTCTAAGGTGCTAGCACTTAGCATCACACGAGCCCAAAGGGATAGCCTCGCTTGAGAGGCTAATATCACTCGACTTCGCCTCGAAGCCATCCAAAGCCTCGCCAGGAAGCTAACTCGCAAACTTCGCCACAGAGGACTTCCAGCTCCGCCAAAGGGTTCTTTCGGACTTCGCCAGAAGCTGCCTCTAGCTCCGCTACGAGCTCAATGCGGACGGCTCCAATCAGAGATCAAATTTGGCAGTTGATTGCCACAATCTCTTGACTCTTCTAAAATGAGTAAGAGGATCAGGGAAAATCCTCCAACGATATGGAAAGGATCGAGAAGGTCAACCGACCTGCCAATTCTAGCTTCGCAGAAGCTGATCTTAGCCTCGCAGCAAGGCTACTTTCCAGATTTTAAACAGATTCGATTCAATCTGTTTCTATATTTTCAAGGGACGATTATACCCTTGCTCTCCCTATAAATAGCCCATCAGGGGTACAAGGAGAGAGACATGCACGCAGACGGAGAGATAAGAGGATCGATCGGTCAAGACACAGAGGCATACAAGAGGACTCCACAAGCAGAGGCTTCTTCATAACGCACCGTGCGCTCTCGAATTCAGAGACCTTTTAGAGAATTGCTTTCTCTATCCAGGGTGTTGATACCCTAACATCGTCCTTCTTCTCAAGGAATCTCCGGAACCAGGCGAGAAGGAATTCCTAATTGAAGGCGATTTTGAGAAGCAGCAAGAGGGTTTTACCAACCTTCTGTTCTCTGATTCCCCGAACCAGGCGAGAAGGGAATCTCATCGCTCGCATCGTCAAAGGGACAAAGTGGTCGCGCGCTGACCAGACTCCTATCGGCACACTTCTCCAGAATCTCTGAGGAGATCTACTTGTAATCTTTTTAAGAATACTTGTAATTTAGCTCCTCAAACTCTTTTTTGTAAGTTTTCCCCTTTGCAAACATAATGGAAAACAAGATGGCGACTCCGCTGGGGAGATTCTCCACTACGAGAATCAAGTGTCGCAATGCGACGAACAGACCTTCGGGTCTAACTCTGAATTCGGAAAAGCCGGTGCAGCCAGAGCTTCTCTGGCTAAATCTTCAAGGAAAGTCTCTGCGGAGACTGAAAAGGTTCTCTACGAACCTACTGTGGTTATTTGGCGCAACAAGGAAGCACGTCCGCAGTCTGATTCCTTTACTTGTGAGAACTTGGTGGTTCAGTTCGATCAAGCAAGATTTGAAGAAGTCCTCTCTGGGGGTGGCCCAATGCTTCGAGCACGGAAGCATAGGAGGGTTTCCACGACCAAGGTTTCAAATCAGAAACCAGAAGCAGAATTCTGCCAACACCCCTCAGCCTCGTGTGTGGCTAATCAGGTTCCTTGCGAACCTAAGTCTCCTCTGTCAAGACGGATATGGAAGCCTAAACAGAAGTCTCTGACCGAAGCTTCAGGCGTAGCTACGCCTAAACCGCGCCTCTCTCGCGAAGCAAAAGGCATGATGCCTGTCTGCTCCAATCATAAAGTTACGACGGCAATCATACTGTCGTCCAATTCAAGGGCAGCGGTGCCTCGCGCCGGCCTCGTTCTCATGAACGAAGCTACTGTACCACAGCGTACGCGCAGGGTCCATGACCGCGAAGCTGAAACCAAAGTACCATCTAAGGCTAATTACCTTCGCAACAGCATAGCGGGTAAAGCACCGCAGCATGCTCCACTTTCCAGTGCGTTAAGCACTAAGTTCGCGTCTAATGGCGAAGCTAGAACTAAAGCACTATTCAGTGCTAATCCGGCTGCAGGGATAAAAGAAGCAGGACATCGCCCTATGCGCGATCCAAAAGAGCCTTTGCGCTCGATTGCAGGGACCCGACCAGGTCCGATTTGAGGAAATTGTTGGCGGATAAACAAACCTCTTCCCCCTATTGCCAACACAGGGGATGTCAACTGCTGACACTCCACTCGGTCCATTGCCGGCTGGGACCAATCTCCGCCACGCCTCCAAGACGACGGTCGGTTTTTGATCGACTATCGGTGCAAGTCCCGGTGAAACATCGCAAAAGGAGCATCTCGCGAGATCTACCCTCCGCATCCGTCAACATGACCGGAAGAGGACAAGAGTCCCCAGATCCAGACTACAGCCCAGGCTTGGGCGAAGTCTTGGTGCATGAAGAAGAGGGTGTTTTCCGAAACACCAGATCTAGGGTGGCGATACCCTACAATTACGAGCAGCCTTCTTCCTCGATGGCCCTAGCCTCGTCACAGCCCACAAGATCACTCCAATCATCGGACGGAGAAGATGAAGATAGTGGGTACGCCTCTTCGGCGACAGTCAGTTCGGTGCGAACAGACAGAGCATCAGTCAATATGGCTGATAACGTCAACGACGATCTTCGTCGGCGCCTGGAAGCCCAGGAGCAAACTTCCAAGACTCAGTAAGAGGCTCTGGACAATATTCAACAGATGCTCGCTCAACTCCTCAATAACCGGAATAACAATGATGTCGGGAGCAATCGCGATGAGGAGGAACACTTCAGCAATGAGCAACCAAAGCCGGTGAAATCCAAGGAGGGTTCTTCCCTAGACGTCGAAGTCCTTAAAGGCCTCCAAGCTCAGATCGCGTCCTAACTCAGAGGGATGAATTAAAGAAGGTAGGGACAGTCGTCCTTATCCGCTGGAGTGGGATTCGGTGCCATACCCACCGAAGTTCAAACCGCCAACGCTGCATACCTATGATGGAAAGAGCTCGCCAAATCAGCACATCTACTATTTCCGGTCTCAGACTGGTAATGTTATAAACAATGACGCCATAATGACTAGGCTTTTCATTGGCACCTTAAAGGGGGTGGCGTTTGACTGGTTTCGCAGTCTTCCCCCGGGCTCTATCAACTCCTGGATCGACCTGGAAACTCGGTTCCTCTCTCGTTTCTATGAGGATGATACCGAGGTAACCATGGACAAACTCCTCTCCACTGTGCAGAGGAAGGGCGAATCTGTCCGTGACTACATTGAACGGTTCAGAAACTTATCCTTGATGTGCCCAGCAGGGATGCCATTACCCATGCTCTTGCAGACATGCAGACACAACTTCCTAGACCAAGTCGAAGTTCGCATGGGGGTGTCAAAGCCCACACCTGGAAAGAATTGGTCGAACAAGCTGAGATAGCCGAGAAGTCGGCTAAAAAGTTTGAACCATCCGCCCCAAGAGGCAAGTGGGGGATGAACAACAAAGGGTGTGGCGACCTACGCAATCCTCTCAAGCTAAAGGCAAGGAGACTATGTCTGTGGAACTATCCGGAGATGTGCAGTCAAAGGCCAAGAAGAGCGGCTTCAACAATCAGGAGCCTAAATTCCCTCCAAAGCAGTACTCGTTCAAAGACGATCAGGTGGTCACCATATTCCATCTGCTCCACAAAGGGAACAAAATAAAGCTGCCAGATGCGCGGCGTCCAATGAGATAGGGCGCACAAACGACCCTAAATACTGCCTCTACCACAGGATGGTTCACCATCCTACTGACAAGTGCTATGTCCTCAAGGATAGAATTCAAGCCTTAGTTGATGCGGGGTTCTGACGCTAAAGACGGAGCAAAAGAAAGTCACTGCCAATCTGGTGACTCTTGAGTTCGGCAAAGCCCCAAAAATCACAGTTCCCGACGGGACTTATTCCGTCCCTGCGCCACGGTTGAAAGTCAAACATCTCCCAGCTACAGCTCAAAACAATAAGGGTCTTGTTCCCTTAATATTGGAGACAGGAGAAGTCATGTGGATACATCCAGACCTCGTCCAAGACGTACAGCGGGATCCAAAGCAGCCCAACTCAAAGGGCAAGTCTTGCAATGTCATCTCCCTCCTGCCAGACGACGGCAATCTTACATCGGCTTCCCTCAGTGATTCCAAAGGAGAAAAGCATGCTTGCGCAGCGCAAGCCGATACGCCTCAGCAAACGGGCACCCAATCCGGAAAATCATACTTAAGGCAGTATGAAAAGTCTACTGATGAGATACAACAGCAAACGACGTCAGTACAAGTACCAGCATCCACTCTAATCCCAGCCAAAGGGAAAGAAAAACCTAAAGAGGTACGATTCGACCACGTGTTGAAGAAACCACCAGGCCAAGGGTTTGATACGCCCTTTCGGTTTGACATATTGGCTCAACTGGCCAATATCCCAGCTCGTATCACTATACACGAGCTCCTTCGCCTCTCGAAAGAGACAAGAGAAGCACTCAGGGATGCGCTAGCCAATTCAGAATCATTTCTGACATGCGTGCCTGAGATCCCTAACAACGACGTCCAGTCTTCCTGCCCAGAGCATTCTCTTTGACAGAATCGTGCTCCAACAATGTGGCAGAATATAATGCTCTGCTCATTGGTCTTCAGCTCACCCATGGAATGGGGGTACGCTACCTCGAAGCTTATGGCGATTCAAAACTGATCATCAATCAGGTTAAAGGCGAATACGAAGTCCGCCATGAGGACTTGGTGCCTTATTACCATACAGCCATCGAATTGGCTAACCTATTTGAAGGTTTCTACATCGGGCACGTGTCCCGATCTCAAAATACTAAGGCGGACGCCCTTGCTGCCTTAGCAACAACTCTAGCCTTGCCAGCCGACACCGAGTATCACCTCACAGTCGCAACTCGACATCTTGTATGCTCCAAGCACATGCTAAGAACTCGAGAAGTCTATAATGTCTCGATGAATCTTGAGCCGAGGGATTGGCGCTTTCCTCTCATTGACTTTGCTTTGCACGGTCTGCTTCCAGACAATCCTAAAGAAGCGGCTTCTATCAGACGAAGGTCTCTCCGTTTCTACTACGATCCGACTCTGAAGACACTTTACCGTCGTTCACATGACGGTATCCTCCTCCGTTGCCTTTCCAATTCAGAGGCACAGGAAGCGCTCCAAGAAGCGCATGATGGCACTTGCGGAGCTCATCAGCCAGGTCCAAAGCTTAAGGATAGATTGCATAGGCTGGGATATTATTGGCCAACTATGATAGCCGACGCTATCCAATATGCACGAAGGTGTAAAGCATGTCAGATTCATGCGGACTTCATACACCAGCCTCCGGAGTTGCTCCACCCGACTGCTGCTTCATGGCCATTTGAAGCATGGGGAATAGACGTCGTAGGACCAATCAGTCCTTCTTCGACAAAAGGTCACCGGTTTATCCTAGCAATAACCGACTACTTCTCAAAATGGGCGGAGGCTATACCACTGGTTGAAGTCAAAACCTCCAATGTAGTTCACTTTATCAAGCACCACGTCATCCATCGATTTGGTGTCCCTAGGCGGATCATCCACGACAACGGTCCCCAATTCATAAGCCAAGTATTCTATCGGTTCTGCAATAAATACCGAATTCAGAATGTAGCTTCAACTGCCTATAATCCTGCTGCCAACGGCTTGGCGGAAGCATTCAACAAAACAATCATCAAGCTGCTCAAGAAATTCGTCTCCTCGAATAAGCGAGATTGGGACGAAAAGCTCGGTGAATGTCTTTGGGCCTACCGAACCACGGTGCGGACACCGACAGGCAATACGCCTTTTTCCCTAGTATATGGGTGTGAAGCAGTCCTCCCATTGGAAATCCAGATGCCATCGTAGCGCGTAGCTCTGATTACTAAAATCACATCAGAGGACAATGATCGCCTACGCCTTCAAGAGCTCGAAGCTTTGGACGAGAAGCGACTACAAGCTCAGCAGCATATCGAGCTATATCAAGCTCGAATCTCAAAAGCCTTCAATAAGAAGGTCAAACAGAGAGTCTTCCAGAAAGGAGACCTGGTCTTAGCCGTCAGACGACCGATGATTATGACGCACAAGACCAAAGGCAAATTTCAGCCTAAATGGGAAGGACCGTTTGTGATAGAAACAGTCTATTCAAATGGAGCATACCGCCTCGCGACTGCAGAGGGCGACCTACTCATGATGCCGATCAATGGCAAGTTCTTAAAGAAATATTATCCTTAATCAAGGATCCTTCTCTTGATCAAGTTAACACTACACCTCTGATCAAGATCTCCGTGTCTGGAGCACACAGAAAGAGAGCCTTTCTCTTCCTCCAAGTGAGGTCATACAGCCGAAAACCAACAGGAACCTGGCCGCGCACCGGTTATCCTAAAGGGGAATCAAGGTTATGCAGACATTAACCTAATAATCCAATATCCTTTAACGATTAAGGATAGAGGAAAATGTTGGCCTATAAGCCCAACATAAGTCCTCGACAACTAATCATGCTGAGGGGAATAGCATGGCTAGCCCAACTCAAACGGTAGTTGGTAAAGGCATATCAAACCCGTTGACAGCTGGGGATTTGCTAAAAATCCTAAGGGACCAGTTCCCATTTGATTCCCTCTCCAGAGTCACTTACCAATTCTCATCCATAGGATGGTAAGGCCACATATATTCCGCTGTTATGTTAACATTAAACCTATGACAACAGTTCCCTCATCTCTCTCCGAGAGAATGAGACCTCCAAAGTCACTTACCAATTCTCATCCATAGGATGGTAAGGCCACATATATTCCGCTGTTATGTTAACATTAAACCTATGACAGCAGTTCCCTCATCTCTCTCTGAGAGAATGAGACCTCCAGAATCACTTACCAATTCTCATCCATAGGATGGTAAGGCCACATATATTCCGCTGTTATGTTAACATTAAACCTATGACAGCAGTTCCCTCATCTCTCTCCGATAGAATGAGACCTCCAAAGTCACTTACCAATTCTCATCCATAGAATGGTAAGACCACATATACATTTCACTGTTACGTTAACATTAAACCTATGACAGTGATTCCCTCGTTTCTTCCCGTGAAAACGAGACTTCTCCCAAATTCTACTACAAACTCGATACTTATTGACATTTACAAAAGATAAGTATCACCAACCTTGAGCTTGGTGGTGTCTCATTCGGTTATGTCATTGCGACCTCTGAACCAGCAGACAGCTAAGTCTCAATTCCGAGCCCTGTTGACATTTACAAAAGACAGGTCTCGATACTCGTTGACATTTACAAAAGACGAGTATCACCAATTTTTGAAGCTTGGTGGCGTCTCATCCGGTTATGTCATTGCGACCTCTGAACCAGCAGACAGCTAAGTCTCAATTTCGAGCCCTGTTGACATTTACAAAAGACAGGTCTCGATACTCGTTGACATTTACAAAAGACGGGTATCACCAATTTTTTTGACGCTTGGTGGCTTCTCAACCAGTTATGTCATTGCAGCCATTGAACTGGCAGATAGCCAAGTTTCATTTACCATTGAGCTTAGTAGCGTCTTAGTCGGTTATGTCATTGCGACCTCTAAACCAGCAGACAGCTAAGTCTCAATTCCGAGCCCTGTTGACATTTACAAAAGACAGGTCTCGATACTCGTTGACATTTACAAAAGACGAGTATCACCCCCTCTGAAGCTTGGTGGCTTCTCAACCAGTTATGTCATCGCGACCTCTGAACTGGCAGATAGCCAAGTTTCATCTACCATTGAGCTTAGTAGCGTCCCAATCGGTTATGTCATTGCGACCTCTGAACCAGCGGACAGCTAAGTCTCAACTTTGAGCCTGTTGACACTTGCAAAAGACAGGACTCACCAATGCTTGCTGACATTTACAAAAGGCAAGTATCTCCCCTTTAGCCCCGCAAAGGGCTAACCACGGGATCGCTGACGTCTTAATCGGTTATGTCATTACGACCTCTGAACCGACGGATAGCCACGTCTCAAAGATTACGTCCTCAAGCAAGAACAAGATGGAGATTCAATAGAAGCTAAAACAAAAGAAAGAATTTCCATTAATTCCAAAAGATGGAGACACATGGAGGCACGTATACAATGACCTACAAGCGTACACTGTATGATCTGAGCCGCTCTCCGAGGGCGTTTAGCCTCGTCTTCCTATCATTAACAGCCTGGGCAAGCGCTTGTGACCTCAGCTCAGCCTCATCAAAGTCCACCGCCTGAGCCAGACGAGCTTCAACTTCTGCCAAAGTTGCCCTCTGTGACAGCTCCTGCCGCGCAAGCTCCTCACTCTTAGCTTTGAGTTCTTTAAGCCGCGCAGTTTCCTCAAGACGCACCGGTATGGCCTTGGATAAGAGGAGATTTGCTTTCCTAATCATTTCCTCAGCCTTCGCAATCTTATCCTCAGCGCCAAGAAGAGCACTAGTGGAGGTGTCAATTGCACTTCCAACCTCCGCTTGCCTTGTTTTCAAGGATTTCAAATCAGAAGAGATGGCCTTAGCAGCCTCTTGAGCAGCAAGCCGGGCCTCGTGCCTTTGGGAAACAAGACAGGCGAGCTGCTCATCAGCTAAGGACGCCGCGTCTGAGCGATAGAGACGGCGCCACTCCTCTACAGCCTTCTCAAGTTCATCCACAGGAGTTCTAAAGCAGCAGCCTGATGATACCCCTCAAAGTCCCGAATGCTCTCAATGTCACGGGAGAGGACCACCTTCAGCTTTGAGAACGGTATAGGCGAGCCCTTCAAATTAGGTCGATAGTTCGCTCCAAGCTTCTATAAAAGCTATCGACCAGGTCACCTATGTAATCATTCTCGGCCTCAGCCATTTCTGGCAGGGAGGCAACCTCGGAATAGTCCACCAGCCTGGTCGACGCCCGTCGCAGAAGAAGCAGCGGAAACACTGACAGTAGCAGGGCTAGCCGAAGGCGATCTCGGCGGAGTCCTCATCGAAACCAGCACGCCAGCCACCGCGGAGGTAGGACTGGCAACCACCTCTTGAGCAGCAGGCTCAACCACCAGGGTTGGAGAAGTAGGGCTCGTAATCACCCTCAATGCCGCACTCGGCAAAACAGTCCGCACCTCACTCGTTGATGTGATTGGGAGTGAGGATACCTCCGGCACTACCGCCCCTTCAACCTCTGGTCCTTCAGCTGATTTGGGCCGATAAGAAGGCAGGTCGCCGTACAGCGCGTCCAACACAGCAGCATCCGCTGTGGCCGAAGTGCTCATGTCACCTCTCGATCCCTCAGGAAGATCTACCGGCTCCCTTGAAGCTGATGCGTCTTGAGGCCGAACACCTGTAACAAGACTGCGGTTAGTCGGGACACTACATACAGAAAAAAGCCAAGAGGGTACGACAATACCAAAGGATGATGTTGCCTCGAACGTCTCGTCCGCCGTACCAGTCTCCAGAGGCTCCATCGAAAATTTTTTGGCAGAATCAACACGAATAGCCGGCTCGTTTTCACTTGCCGAGTATCCTGTGGACCACCCGATAGAGCTCGATGTCTCAGGACTCCCTTTAGAAGTCCCAACGCCTGAAGGACCAACATCAGCCGCGCCACTCCCAGAGTCTTCCGAGTGAGCAGGGGAACCGGCTGCAGCCCATAAGTGAATAGGGGATCATAATGTTCCCCTTGCTCTCCAGCCGTCTCGGCTCCTGCAACAAGAAGCAAAGGATGAGTTATTCGAAACACACCAGAAGCATTATATGAACAAGGGTTAACTTCGCCCTGGCTTAAAGTGCGGATTTCGCACAATCCTTCAAGGACATTCACCGAGAGGCTTACCTTAGCCCTCTAAAAAAGGCGCTGACATGCCAGTCTCGCGAAGATCACTCAAAGAAAGGACTATGTCCTTAACTCCGCATACGGTTTAGCCCCGCTATGGCCAAATCTTCAGAAAAAAGCGAGCGAAGATCAGATGATTAGAAGATGAACTTTCATTGATTAAAAAAAAAAAAGAAGGGTACATTGATATTACATCGAAGTTGTGTTTCATACAACACACCCAGTTGCTCGACAGGGTAATTTGTGCAAAAAAGCATACAAGTGGTTTTATCCGCTTCTAAGTCAAACCGACTGGACAGAGGAGGCCTTCCTCCTGCACAAGGCTGTAATCAGTGGTGCCGCAAAGACACGGTCATTATTCTCCACAAAAATGGCAGGTCTTGCCAGGCCATTTTTGTTGAAGCCTGGCAATAGAAACCTATCGCCGCCAACACGATAGATCACGTATAATGGGAATCGGCAGTGGAACCAGTGATCTAACGGGTGTGATGTCCGCCTTTCCAAAGTGGATCGCCCCCAAAGGCCACCAAAGTTGAAAGTTGGCAATGATGCCGGCAAACCCACAGGCAGCGCCTATTATCTTGAAGCGGATCATCTCCGACAAAGCGGCTACCAGCCTCACCTCAGAACGAATCATCTTGGATAAGAGGCTGCCAATAGCCTCTGGGACACGCACCCGCTGCCCCGAATTGTTCCTCCTGCTTAAAAGTAAAGCTTTAACCGGGGAAGCATAAGGCAATTTTATGATTCCTTCCATCAAGTCACAAGATTGGCGAGCATAGCCCACTGCAAGGCAAATCAGAACAGATTAGCAGTTAAGCACAGAAAAAACTGCAAATCAGAATCTTTTGGGTCAAAGCAATCCAATTTCAGTAAAGCAGAGGATAAGCCTCGCTTGCACAACATTGATGGGCTGGCTCAGCAAACGCCAAGTCCTAGCCCCGCCTATATGGCAAGACTGGCTCAACTATTGAAGAGACCAAGTCCCAAGTTCTGCTTGTGCAGCGGACTTAACATGCAATAATCTTCCAATGATTAGGTCAAGATGATAGCTTCACTGGGAAGCTATGCCAAAATCCTTCTCTGCAGATCAGTTAAATAGAGAATAAGGGAAGCTAATCCCTGAAGCAGCTGCCAAAGCTGAATTAAGGGAGATGAATTCCCTAAAATCGGTGAAGTCGTTGAATGATCAGGACTTACCGGTCCTTGGCCGGATAATGACCAGAGTGGGCATTCCCACTAGTTCAGAGATCTGAGTATCTCTTTCAAACCAAGAGAAGAGAAGAGAGGCAAAGCACTTCTCTTCAGAGGACCTCAAGTGTCCTATTTATAGGCCCCATGGCCTGAGCGCTGCCGCCTCAAGCGTGGAAGCACGAACGCATTTAAGGCATTTATCACGCCTTGAGAAAAGGGACGGTCTCCCTTGGAACCGTGCAAAGGGAGAAACGTCTCCCTCATAAAGGCACTTATTGCGCCTTGAAGAAAGGGAATATCCTCCCTCGAAAACGTACAAATCGGAGAATATCTCCCTCGATCAGCACGAAGAAAGGAGTAATCCTCCTCGTAACCAGCCCACGGCAGTTGATCTCGGGAAAGCGACATGCCCTCCCAAGCGAACATGTCATCAGAAGCCCAGATGCGGGGCTACTAGCTGCGAAGCTACCCAGTCTACATGATTCCTCGGCGAATCTACATCCCAAAGCAGGATTTAAAGCGAAGCTGAACTCAACCATCATGGCGATGTTCATTCACCATCAATTAAAGCAGTTCAAAGTATTTCAAAGTCTGAGCCATTGCAGACTTCTGAAAACTTTGAAGGGGGTCTTGTTGACACTTAAAAAGACAAGATTCTTATTGGTCCGAACAATGTCTAAACTTGTTGACATTTACAAAAGACAAGTGACAGACGAGCTGAAGACCAGTTTTTCACCCATCTCCGAGGGACAAGGAAGCAACTTGGACTCCACTGATCTAGCAAGCAGACAGTGAACCCGGATTGTTTCTAAACAGACCTCAGCAGGTCTAAGGTGCTAGCACTTAGCATCACATGAGCCCAAAGGGATAGCCTCGCTTGAGAGGCTAATATCACTCGACTTCGCCTCGAAGCCATCCAAAGCCTCGCCAGGAAGCTAACTCGCAAACTTCGCCACAGAGGACTTCCAGCTCCGCCAAAGGGTTTCTTTCGGACTTCGCCAGAAGCTGCCTCTAGCTCCGCTACGAGCTCAATGCGGACGGCTCCAATCAGAGATCAAATTTGGCAGTTGATTGCCACAATCTCTTGACACTTCTAAAACGAGTAAGAGGATCAGGGGAAATCCTCCAACGATATGGAAAGGATCGAGAAGGTCAACCGACCTGCCAATTCTAGCTTCGCAGAAGCTGATCTTAGCCTCGCAGCAAGGCTACTTTCCAGATTTTAAACAGATTCGATTCAATCTGTTTCTATATTTTCAAGGGACGATTATACCCTTGCTCTCCCTATAAATAGCCCATCAGGGGTACAAGGAGAGAGACATGCACGCAGACGGAGAGATAAGAGGATCGATCGGTCAAGACACAGAGGCATACAAGAGGACTCCACAAGCAGAGGCTTCTTCATAACGCACCGTGCGCTCTCGAATTCAGAGACCTTTAGAGAATTGCTTTCTCTATCCAGGGTGTTGATACCCTAACATCGTCCTTCTTCTCAAGGAATCTCCGGAACCAGGCGAGAAGGAATTCCTAATTGAAGGCGATTTTGAGAAGCAGCAAGAGGGTTTTACCAACCTTCTGTTCTCTGATTCCCCGAACCAGGCGAGAAGGGAATCTCATCGCTCGCATCGTCAAAGGGACAAAGTGGTCGCGCGCTGATCAGACTCCTATCGGCACACTTCTCCAGAATCTCTGAGGAGATCTACTTGTAATCTTTTTAAGAATACTTGTAATTTAGCTCCTCAAACTCTTTTTTGTAAGTTTTCCCCCTTTGCAATCATAATGGAAAACATACCCATCTTCACCACCATCTCATCTCCTTCTTCAAATCCACCCACTAATTCTCCACCACCTCCTCCACTTCCACCACCCAACCACCATCTCCACCTCCTCTAACTCCCCAACATCACCACCAACCCTCATCTCCACCAACCACCACCAATAACATCAACAACAACACATCTGCCCTCCCCCTCTCTCCTCCACCTCGGGACACTGCCGTCGCCCCTACGGTCGCGCGCTGCCCACCAGACGCACGCCGCCCCTGGCCGCCGGCGGCGGCCATCCGCCGGTCACCACTCCCCTCCTTTTCTTCTCTTGTTTCTTCTTCTCTTTTCTTTCTTTCTTTCCACTTTTCTCTTTTCCTTTTTCCTCTTTTAACTTTTCCAGCATCTCTCTCCCCTCCCAGCCACCTCGCTCTCCTGTCCATTCTCTTTCTCTCTCTATCACTTTCTCTCTCATCACGCGCGTGGTCAGATTTTTCGGATCGTGCTCGGTGTTTCATGGTTTGAGGCGAGTGATTTTCTCATGTTGTTTTTGTGAGTTCTATTCTAGGTTTTGTTACATGTTTTGAGAGCACTTGACTTGTTATTGCGATTATTTTCCTAATGCTTGATACATGTTATGCGAGAACACATTCTTGGTTAATTGTGAGTACTCTCCCTTGGGGGTATATTAGTATTCATGGTTGGGACTATATATTGTTTTTTATTTGTTGGTCATTATTGTAACTCACTGAACTAGTATTGTATGTGTATTGGATATGCCTAAATATGCTTCCGCTTCGCTCAGCTTTCCAAAATTATTTAATAGATTAATATATTATTATTATTATAGATATAGTTGTGAAGAGTTTGAAATGTTTATTAATATTGTTTTCTTATACCATGTCATATGACCTGCCACTTACATGTTGTTTGATCACTGTACTTAAATGTATTATTGTACTTCGCCTGGCACCTGGCATCTGATATACATACCTGACACATGATATCTGATACCTGACTCTTGATATGTTATCACTTGGTACTGATATACTTGACCTGATGCCGTGACACTTAACTAGATACTATTACACATGACACCTATATTACATTGCTTATTCATGATTATCACTTTTGCGGGAACTTGACATGATTATTATACTGCTACCATCTGGTACTCCTGACCTCCTGTATTCTTGAACCCCTGAAATAGAGAGACTCCTGATAATATACTCCTGATACTATAATCCTATTGATCCTCATAATTGGTTAATCATGAATATTGGATTACTGTGAACACACTGTGGACATTATCACTGGATAATCTATAATAAAGTACTCAACTTACATCGGGATGGGAGAAACTAATGGGTTCCGATATAACTTCCGTGTTTATGGTGGCCATACAAATGTTGTACAACTAATACTTGGGATTCTACCTGGAGGCCACCGGGTGTTTTCGTGGGGTGTACTGGCACCCCTACTCCCTTGATCTCCTGTTGGGTGTGCCATAAGCCCCTGAGCCTATTCTTTTGGGAACGGTGGCATCTTATTCCTTTTCGGGCGTATAAGAAATCATGTTTAGGCATATAGAGTCCCGGTACCTAGCGGTACGTTCCGGCTTAGTATCGGATACTCCTGGACCGCTGTCCTGGGCATGTACGGGACCCATTCTAAACATGGTTCGTCGATCTCCATCAGTTTCAAATAACCAACCTCGCTCGACTTGTATACGGAGGTATATGAAATGGGACTTATACTGAAACATATAAATTAGATAAGTCTTAATAATAACTTAATAATTTGACTTCATGCCACCTGAATTTTTAATGTTATTTCCATATTATACTATTTATTATGGTTATTCTATGCTTGCATGATTTGAGTACATGACACCTGACCCAGTATACATGTTATTGCCCATACGTGCTGCTTGATTTCTTTTTACACTCGTTGGATTACTTTTTTACAATCCTAAACTTGCATGTTCAGATTTTGAAGTTTGGACAGAGGTGGACCCTTCAGCTGAGGACCAAGCCTTCCTCGAGGAGTAAGCAGATCAGCCGTAGTTCCTTCAGTCTTGCCGCTAGCCAGATTCTCTCTTTTAGCTTGTCAGTTCTTATCTTTTGTACCTTGTATAACCTACTTTTGTGCTCCCTGGTAATGTAATAATTATGTAATATTATGTCACAGTCTGTGATGATTGAGTACTTGTACTTTTGTGTTGGAATGTATATCACTACGTACTTCCGTACTCTGACTCCTGTATTGTATTGATGCTTGGCGTACATACGTGAAGGTACCTTCGCCCTGCGTATGTATATCACAGTAGCGTCCCCGTATCCGTGAGATCAGAGCGCCACAATTTTATTTTTAAAATTATCCCCATCTAATGACCAATTTTGAAAAATAATTTCTGAGTCATTTTTTCTACTCTTTATCTTAGAATGGAACGTGATATGATGAAATGATTGATTTGGGCTCATGAGGTACATGAACTAATATCGACTCAGGAATTGACTGAAATCAAGTAAAGATTCTGGAGTTGAAATTGATTCAAAAATTGGATCCAAACCAATAAATTGTAACTCTGTTTCACATTTATTTTTTCACAATAGAATATGACCTGGCAAAATTGGTGATTCAAGTTCAAGAATTACAGGCATAGGAATCAAAACTGGCTCTAAGTATTGCTCAAATTGGGTAATAAAACAGAAGTCAATATTGATTCAAAATTGAACTGGACGACAAAATTAAGGATCGGGGCACATACCTATTTGAGATCAATTTCATGAAATGAAAACTTACCAATTTTTCAATGGGACTCTCAAAAGAAGTATTGGTCAAGTTCAAGATGTTTATCTTGAAATATTGTGATTCAATTTCACGATGTACGGGCACATGATTCAATACTGACTTGAGAAAGTGATTAAAATCGGGTAAAGATACTAGAGTAAGTATTGAGTCAAGAAGTGAAATTGAATTACCAAGTTGAGATTCAGGATCATAATCATACTCAAGTTCAATTTCAGAAAAGGGATGACTTGCCAAAATGTCCATATGGTTCTCAAAATTTGATTTTGGCCAAGTTCAAATGGGTGTCCTGAAATTGAATCTTGGTTTTCAAAACACCCTGATTCTTGGGCAGATCGATAGTATTAGAGATATCAGGATTGGTCAAAAATGATAATAGAGTATTTTCTCATTCCTATAAACATTGACCAATTCGTTCATTTTTGCTTCTAACCTACCGGTAGACTGGGTTGTTGATCGTACATATATTTTGTATTCTTTTCTTTACACTCCTACATTTATCGTGTAATAAATCTGCTAATTTCCTTGTCTTAAATATCTATTTTGCAGAAGATAATAATGAAGAGAAAGAGGATTAAACTAAATAAATACCAATTAAAATATAATTTAACTGGATCTATTTGGTTAGCTGAGGATGATACCATATCTAGTTAGAACAAATCAAGGATTGGGGCAAATGTTCAGCTGAAGATCAGAGCAAATCAGAAAGATAACACCAAATGGAAATCGGTAAAATTCAGATTTCTATAAATCCATTTTGATTAGCTAAAGATCAACTGAGGATAATATCAAATACAGAGAGATAAATGGATAGAGAGAAGATCAACGGATGAGATGAAACAAGTTTGACTCAGATTCTGACTGGATACATTTTAGTATTTGAATTATAACTTTTGCTACCGAATCTCAAATCTGATGATTCATGATGATCCAGAAAGCAGACTTACAGGGCTATAACTCTTATGTTTATCACTATTTTTAATTCTATCATTTGATAAGTGATATTTAGCAATCAACAGGCCAATAAATTGCAGATCAGAACTGAATATTCACATCAAATCAAGTTTGGAGATAAGAGAAAGATTCAAATTCAGAAATAGCAAGCTTTCCCTATCTTCATACTCCTCTAACCTCTGCATTTCTTCTATAAATACCTACAATCTCAAAGCAAAAAGGAAGGACCATGCAGAGATAGAATTTAGTCCACATTTTCATTCTTTTTAGTGTAGGTTTTTATTTTCTTTCATTGTAATTTTTATTTCTTTATAAGTATAGTTTAGATTGAGATTCATGTAAGTAAGAGAGAGGCTTATGTTGAAAGTGACACGGATGTACCTCCTCCTTTCTTCTATCGTTTCTGTAAGCAATAAAAGGTAATTTTTTAATGTTTGCCTTTACTTTTGTTTTCTTCTTTTTCTTTCTACTTTTCTCTTTTGGTTATGGAGCATTCAAGTGAATCTAGAAGCTTCAGTATAGTCATGTTGTGTGAGTGCCAACGATATTACATGATGATGTTCTCCTCCTCAAGATTCCGTATCATTTCATTCTTGTTCGTCTTAATGATGTAATGCGAATGGGGACTGAGCTCGATCTTATGTTTTATGCGTTGAACGCCTCTGAAGTAAGGTAGAACATGCAAGGGTTCCAGATAAGTCATCAACTAGAAGAGGTAAGTATTTCTTTAATCTTTTCTTTCTTTTCTTTTATTTCTTTAGTTTAGATCACAACACCAACAACACCCAACTTTTTCATCACTCATTTCGATTTCTTTGTATATGTCTATTTTCTGTTTTTCTCTACATTCTCATTCTACCACTTTCTTTCTAACTCAACTTTAACTCAATTTTTCTTTTTTTTTAAAGAACTAAAGAAGAACTTTAACCACACTTTGTAGCCTAAAAGAGAACTTACTAAAAAAACTTCTATCGCTAGTCCCTCCTTGTGGATCACGATCCGCATAGCCACTTGCTATTGCGGTAGAATTGAGCACCTTCCACTACTTTTTTAAAAGTTCTGAAATTCTGTATTTTTGTGCAGGTAAAACCTCAATCAAATTTTGGCGCCTTTGCCGGGGAGGGACGGTAAGTAATTCTCATTAAAGTTTACATTTGGTTAACCTTCTTCTTAGTTTTTGGTGTATAGATTTAACAACAAGGAACTTTTGCTGCAGTGGACATATAAGTGGCCTTGGACTCTGCTCAAGAAAGCAGAGCCAAGAAGCCCTCAGATTTGCTACATTCCTATGGCAATCTGAGTGAACTACTAACCTGTATTTTCTGCAGGTTAGCTGAATTACAAAGTTTAATATCTGTAGCTATTAATTTCCTTGTTTGTCTTACTGTACTTCCTTTCTAACCTCAACAGTAAAATGATATTTGTAAATGCTAAAACGGTTTAGACTTTGCATTTAGGCACGTGTCTAATTCGTTTACATTTTACATTACTGT
This sequence comes from Agave tequilana, assembly GCA_038442645.1. Classification (NCBI taxonomy): domain Eukaryota; kingdom Viridiplantae; phylum Streptophyta; class Magnoliopsida; order Asparagales; family Asparagaceae; genus Agave; species Agave tequilana. The sequence continues at coordinate 46,455 of JAVJIF010010230.1, forward strand.
TGAAGAGTGCTGGAGTAAAAGGTACGTTTGCATGGCAATAGTTTAGGAAACATTCTTGAGTGATTATTTTCTTGTTGAATGTTATTTTTCTTTATCCTGTACACTTTACACAATCAATCTTAAGGGCTTGTCTTATAAACAAGATAAGGTGGGGAAGTAATTTCCCTCCCTTAACCCACAAACAATCTCCTCACTCACTAACCCAAGCCTAACTAAAATGAGTAGACGTTGGCCCTAGAGACATCTCAGACTCAATTAGGAGATTATCCTAAGGGGGAATGTGTTAGAATTTGATTCCTGTTAAATCAGTGTTTAAGGAAAGGGATGAGGGGCGAAACCCTAAATGCTGGTGGTTGGCTTAATTAGCCCAGTCACTTTTGCGCGGATACCTCCCACCAATCTTGCCTGCCCTAGCTGATTAGCTTGTGGTCAAAGTCTGCATTATACCTCCCTTGGACAGTCAAACCGTTATGAGTCATCTAGGTCAAAGGTCTACCCTAACTTAGTTTAGAATTTTTTCTTTGTTTGCTTATTTGCTTGTGTTTATTGTGTGATATGACTTATAACAATAATTTTTTTCAATTTTAATGGTAATCCATATTACACCTCTTTTTCAGATATTACCAATCCGGCATATCATAACTTTAACCAACCTAGTGTGCCGGATTGGTCTTATCCGAATCAATATAACCCATTTTCCCAAACTTATAACCATAGTTTCTAAAATAATTTCAACTCTTCATAGAGTCAATGGGGATTCACCTTCCCCGAGTCTAATTTTCAACCAATTGTCCTCCTTATCCACCTTGTCCGCTGTAACGCCCCGATCGGCAGGTACGGAGACGTTACTGCGACGTATATACGCAGGTCAGAAATACCCTCACGTATATACGCTAAGCATCAGTACAGGCAAGAATTAGAGTACGGAAGCATGTGGAGCATTATACATTCCAACATATGAGTACAATTACAAAGTTATCACCAGATGTGACATAATATTACATGAATATTACATCACTGATATGCGCAATTGCGAGAATACAAAGAGATGTATAAATATGAATAGTACAAAAAGAGGCTCTGAGGCATAACAAGAAAACTCTAGAGCCGAACAAGAGGGCCTGAAAGGATGAGGCTCCGGACGTCTGCTGGAGATCCACGCTAACGCTGCGTCACTCTGATCAGCAATTGGGAGAATCCACACGCTCCAAGCTCCAAAACCTGGACATGAGGATCCAGAGGAGTTAGAACTCCCCGGCGAGTGGTGATGCGAAAGCCAGATGGCGAGCATAGGTAAGCACACGTGTATCAATAAATCTGAATCATAAACATGCATTGAAAATCGTGTCGTGGGCACAAGCATACAGGAGCAAGTAGATATACAGCAAATGATATCAGGCAGGGAAGACTCATGATATGATAAGACAAGAGCAGGAGACAGGTGGAATAGAATACAAATGGAAAGGCAGGATATGAACAGGTATAGTATAATGATCATAAAACTGAAAATCCGAAGTAAAATCCGATACAAGCAAACATGGCAAGGCCTACTACAGGATCATAACTGACATCTTTTATTATTATTATTATATTACTCGTCTTATCCTGATGTCTAGATATGTGAACTAGCATCCCAGCGCACATATATTCACATCTGAGTAACGCAAGGTTGTTATTGGAAACCAACGGGGGTATCAACGAACAATGTTTACAGTGGGTCCCGTGCATGCCCGGGACCACGGTCCAGGACGTTCCGTTATTGGTGCTCGGAACCAGCCGCAAGGCGCATAGGAGGGTCTTATAGAACGCCCTTATCAAGATGGTACCAAGAAGGAGGGAGCCAGCACTCCCCTCGGTCGCCTGGAGGCCCACAGGTCAGACCGGAAGTTTTAGTTGCACAACATGCCTAGTACCACTGTAAACACGAACATATATTGATAGCCGCAAGTTTTCCCCGACCCAATGCAAGTTGTTCCTTTTTATGATTTATTATGTAGTTATCAATTTACGGGAATAGCGGGTGCAAGGCATGATCAGGAGTTCAGGAGTACATGAGTACTATAGATTCAGGTCATTGTATATAAATACAGGATAACAAGTACAAGATTCAAGTCACTGCATGTAATGCAGGATAACAAGTATAGTATTCCCGTAAATGTGATAATCACAGGTCAAGTATTAATATGTTAGGAGGCAGGTGATAAATCATGTCATAGTGAGAAGCAAGTGTCAAGTAACAAGTCGGGTATCAGGTGATGACACAACAGTTGATAAGTGATACAGACAGGTGTCAGGTATTAGCATGTAGATGATAGGTATCAAGTAAAAGCATGTCAAGTGTTAAACATTAAGCATGTACTTGACAAGCGATAGAGTAATAGCTAAGTACAATCAAGCAGAGCTGAGTAAGCTGGAGCGAAGCTAATGTACAACACTAAATGCTATCACGCTCGGCGTGGTTACCGCTCGTAGCGTAGCTAGACACACGTGTCGTAGTAAGCGTATGAACGCTATACTACTACTCTCGGGAAGCTATGCTCACGGGGTAATTACACTCGAACGGAGTAAGCGATAAAGTGTTGACGTTAGATCCACCTACCAGGCGCAGCATAGAGAAAGTCCAGATGACTTTAAACCTCAAAGGTTGTACCCAGAGGTTAGGGTACCTGCAGAGAAACTGTTAGTATAAGACAACCAAGTCGATCCGACGAAGCGGAAAAGCCAAGAGGAAAGCGAGAACACTCGCCTAAATCCTTGAAAAACACGGTGAAATCCCTAATCTCTGGAATCCAGAAAATCAACGCGTCAACGCGTTAAAGAGAAAGTGATAGAGAGAGGAGAAAATCAAGAGAGAGAAAGAGAATGAGAGAGAGGAGAGAGAAAGAGAGAACTAGAGAGAGAAGTACATGGAGAGAGAGTGTGTACAGGGAGAGAGAGTATGTACAGGGGGAGAGAGTATGACAGCGGGACGCGGGTTTGAGTTTGAGAGTGTGACGCGGGGGTCAGAGACGCGGGAGTCGCGTCGCGTAGATGCCATAAACGCGAGGTTCGAGACCCTCATTCAAGTTATAACACGAGAAGAATGCGGACGCGGATGTGGGTTCCGCGTCGCGTTAACACGAGAAGAACACAGACGCGGCATGGGCTCCGCGTCGTGTTGACACGAGAAGGACACAGATGCGGCATGGGCTCTGCGTTGCGCCGATACAAGAACACGAAGGCCGCGTTATACAATTGTCAAGAACGCGAAGATTCGCGTTAAGGAATTGCTTAGACGCGGGGGTGAGATCCGCGTCTAGTAATTTACATGAGAAAGAGAGTGACAGAGAGATGAGAGACGCATGGATAGGAGAGAGAGGGACGGAAGGAATGAGGGAGAGGACACAGGAACGAGTGAGAGGGGGACGCAGGTTTTGGGAGGAAAATCAGAGAGAAAGGAAAAGGAAAAGGAAGAGAAAGGAAAAAGAAAGGAAAGAAAGAAAGAAGGAAAGGAAAGAAGGGAAGGGAAGGGGGTTTGGTGGCTGGCCATGGCGGTGGTCGCCGACGGCGGCCGGAGGTGGCCGGAGATGGCCGGAATCTAATAGCCCAAGCCCAAGCAATCATAGTGGTGCAAGTCTAGCTCATTTTGAAAATTTGGAGTTTTACAAAAAGGATTTCGGAGAGCGAAGCAATAGCTCGTTAGAAAGAGCTCTCTGAGGGGAGGAAGATGGCGTAGTTTGTGGTGGCCAAGATGGAGTATGTGGTGGTAGAGATGGTGGAGAAGGTGGTGGTAGAAATGGGTTCATGGTGGAGAAAAGAGAGGAATATGGTGGTATTGTTGTTGTTTGTTGTAGTTAGAATGGAGAAGGAGATGGAGGGGAGAATGGTGGAGGAGTTGGTGGAGATGGTGGTGGAGTTGGAGGGTGGAATGGTGGAGAATGACCGGCCAAAGGAGGGAGCAGGCTGCGTTTTGCTGCCATTGGTTCAGTTGCTTGCTGGAAGGGAAGAAAAGGAAAAATGAAGGAGAGAGAAGAAGAAAAGGGGGGGTATATATATATATATATATATATATATATATATATATATAATATATATATATAGATATATATATATATATATATATTATATAAAGGGGATTGTTAGATTATAATATTGCCATTGGAATGCCTTATATATAATGAGACTTGCGTCTCCATGAAACCGGACTTTTGTCTAGGCTAAAGAGAGCCAAACGCGGAAATTAAAGCCGCGTCCCAGAAAAAACGCGAGAGTCTCATTAGACAGAAAAGACAAGAAAACATGGTTGATAAGATTCAGAATTGATCATGCAGGACAAGCATAAATGCAGTATGGAGAGCATCCTTGCATTAAATATTGAACCCAGGTTGGTGAAACTCGCATCTAGCGAGGAGAGAGAAAAATGGAAAAGAGAAAAGTAAAATAGCTGGATAAAATTCCGGTATTTGGGAAAACACCGAAAACTCCAGAAAAGTACAAAAAAATAAAGTAGCTTGGAAAGCTTCCCAAAATTCTCAAAAATAATAAATATTATTTAAAGATCTTTGCTGAAATGGTTTTCAAAAATTCAATCCCATTTTCAAATAAAAATCCTGAAGTCAACCGTCAATACCGGCCTATTCCCGGTCGGCCGGATTTGATAAAATCTGAAAAATCTCAAAAAATGCCAGAAAGGAGAAAATATAATTCTAAGAAGTAATATGAAAGCGAAATCTAGAAATTTGATTTCAATTGTAAACTAAAATTTTGGGAATCAACCAGCGATACTGGCCGACCCAAATCCAGTGGGATTTTGATAAATTCAGAAAATTCTCAGAAAAAGTATTTAGATAGAAAATGTGATTTTAAGAAGTTATAGGAAAGCCGTTTTAGAATTTCAACTCAGTTTGTAAATTAAAAATCCGAGAATCGAACAGCGGTACTAATCGACCCCGATTTTGAAGATTTCCAATTTAATTCAGAAAAATTCCAGAAAATCATAAAAAATCTAAAATATTGAAAAACGATATTTGAAACTGAAATCGATCAAATCATGATGGTAGAAAGACCAAATTGAGCAATACAGATCCAAGGCAAAATAATAATATAATTAATTCATAATACAAAACAAATACAGGAAGTAAATCGAAAAATACGATCGAAAAATACGAATACGCAACTAAGTACGTATTCCGGGAGCGAGGTGTTACATTCCATCCACCTTATAAAAAATTGCGTCCTCACAATTTCGATAAGGGGTAAAATGAACACAAAAAGATAGGAATGAGGATTATGCCAATCAATATATGAATAACTGTGGGCCATTCTCCCAAATCGACTGAACGATAAACTCAGGACTAAGGCATCTCTGCACTTCTGCAGTATGTATACATCCTCTGACGGTGCCATAATAATAATGATATGATGACTGCTGATATAAGAATACTGCCAGAGCTTTCAAAAGACTAACCAATTTTGAATAATATAAAGTGAGTTGACTTGGTAAGATAATCAATAATACTTCAATCAGACTGCGAACCAAAGCTGATGAAATCCATAGTGTTGAAATCCATAATTAATAAAAAACCCTGCATGACATGACGTTGTCCTTCTGCAGTAGAATTACTAATGTGTCACATACATACTAATTCCCCGAGAATAAACCAGAATACTCAAGATAAAGAAAATCCTGATAATATTGAGTATAAATCAAGAAGGCCAATAATTAAGAATTTCTGCATACTGGGCGTTGCTAACTCTGAAAGACATAGCCAAGAATATAGAATAACCCTGAAGAATTCTGAATACTGACTTCTGAATGATAACCCGACTGCAGATGAGACATGTTTAAGATACCTGGGCCCTGCAAGATTGGCTGAGTGGATCATTCATAAGGATCGTGGCGATAGCTCAAATACAGCGATAAAACCTTGTTCAGCGGATCCATGAAAACACGCTAGGCAGAAGAAATCCGAGGAATAGGCTAGAGTGCTAAGCACTGAAGGAATAGCCACGTGCAAAGCAAGCCTAGGTGAAGCTATCGCGTAGCACAACTCAGGTGTTAAGCATTATGGTGCGGCGAAGCTAACGCTCTGCGAGGCTCGCATATGGCGAAGCTCACGCGGCGAAGCCAGCGCGTAACACAACGCTAAATGCTAAGTACCAGGGTGCAGCGAAGCTCACACCCGGTTAGGTTCATGGGTGACTAGAACACGACCCTCGCTTGGCGAGGCTAGCGGAGCCTATGGTCCACCAAATCAATAAAGACTGCCAGAAGTCCTGATTCTGATATACTGTTATATATTGACACTCCTCATGTAATGATACAGTCTACCTGATTATATAAGCGATGACTAGTCCACTTGATGTACTGGTCTCCCATGATGTATCCATAAATACAAGAATATAATGCGAGGCGAAGATCTGTCCAATATAAGACAATGTGATGTACCAGAGTCGAGGAACGCCAGAACATAATGAGAATGAACCACATCTGCCCTGCTGTTACCTCACTAGTCTACGCATATCTTAAGTTGGCATAAAGATTACGAAAATCAGAATAGTAAAAATAGAAGAGATAGGAATTATGAAATAGGGAGGTAGACACGGACGGACTAAGATTGGTGATGATAGTGCAATGAGAAAGATATGATATAGAGAATTTACCAACTCCCGGACATGCTAAGAATGGGGACAATGGTTACGGTCAGTACTTTTAGGGTTCCTTTTTCAGATATTGAGCATCCTTTTCTGTTCTCACTCCATCAGTATCCTGTCTTCCTCTTCAGTCAGATTATATGTTTGCCTCCTTCTACCATGTGCCCTAGCTCTTGGTCTCTTTTGTGTATGACTCCATGCTGGATGCTGGGGATGAAGCGAGGTTATTCTGCTAGTAGGTCCTGGATTCCTTCCAATGGTGATACTGGATGAGTTGATCTGATCGGTGCGATGTTCTCTGTCTCCTTGAACAGACAGTTACTTTTCAACTAATCTCCGGACCCGTATATGACATAATTCATAACCTTTCTGGTAGTTGCGTTGTAGGTGCCCGGCTTCAGACAATACCCACATGTCAAATGTTGAGGGCAAGGTTGGAGGATGGCTTAGCCAGTGGGGCATCCAGAGGCCTGTCTGAGTCTTCAACTTTCATCAAATGAGAGGGTCTTTTTGCCAACTTCATCTGCATCTCATCTTGATCTTCTCCGGGTCCATTCTACTTCCCGGATGATGACAAAAAAACTTGAGAATACTTCTTGGGCTGCTTGGGAATAAGAGACATCTTGATCCTCATCTTCATTTCTCACTAAAATATTACTTGCTCGGTTCTCCTTGTCAGCCACCATGTAAGATACCAACCGACTATGCCTTAGGAATTTTACAGTGTACTTATTTACATTTCAATCTTCTTACTGCAATTTGATAAATCGTTTTTCATTTCTTTCTGAGCTATTACAGAGAAGAATCTTCTCATAGAAATCCTTCGAGAACTGGTCCCAGTGATGAGCTTTTCCAGTCTCGCTGCTTCTACCAACCACCACGTCCTGGCTACATCTTTCAACTAAATCTTAGTCACTTCCACTTGGTTCTCGTCAGGGACCCGAGTTGCCTTCAGAAGATTTGTCGTGTTTACTGGCCACTTCTATGCATCCAGGGCTCCTCCATGCCGAAAAGATTGTCGGCTATAATTACCTGAAATCCGACATGTTGCCTGGCTTCTGTTCCCGGAGTGTAACCAATGATTCTTGGTGTGGGACCTTCGTCTGTTCTTGTTAGTTTTTCATCCTATTTTGCAGAAATTATCTCAAATCAACACTTCCTCTATTAGGGCCACTCTAAGAAGAACCAGAACCGTTATGATTTTCCCGTCTTTTCATGTCCGAGTTGGTTCAAGAATAACGAGAAACTGAAGTATGAAGGGATGGGAGAACTTCAGAATTCGAGGGCAAGATTATCAAGAGAGAATGGATAACTTTGTACTTGTAGTTGGATTGTATAACCATGACTCATGCATTCTAGTTGCAAATTTCTTTACCATTAATTTGCCGACTGGTTGTACTGAGGATGTGAGAGCCTAGGCTCTGATACCACCGTGTAACGCCCCGATCCGGCGGGTACAGAGACGTTACTGCGACGTATATACGCAGGTCAGAAATACCCTCACGTATATACGCTAAGCATCAGTACAGGTAAGAATCAGAGTACGGAAGCACGTGGTACATTATACATTCCAACATATGAGTACAATTATAAAGTTATCACCAGATGTGACATAATATTACATGAATATTACATCACTGATATGCGCAATTGCGAGAATACAAAGAGATGTACAAATATGAATAGTACAAAAAGAGGCTCTGAGGTATAACAGGAAAACTCTAGAGCCAAACAAGAGGGCTTGAAGGATGAGGCTCCAGACGTCTGCTGGAGATCCATGCTAACGCTGCGTCACTCTGATCAGCAACTGGGAGAATCCACACGCTCCAAGCTCCAAAACCTGGACATAAGGTCCAGAAGAGTCAGAACTCCCCGGCGAGTGGTGATGCGAAAGCCAGATGGCGAACATAGGTAAGCACACGTGTATCAATAAATCTGAATCTTAAACATGCATTGAAAATCGTGTCGTGGGCACAAGCATACAAGAGCAAGTAGATATACAGAAAATGATATCAGGCAGGGAAGACTCATGATATGATAAGATAAGAGCAGGAGACAGGTGGAATAGAATACAAATGGAAAGGCAGGATATGAACAGGTATAGTATAATGATCATAAAACTGAAAATCCGAAGTAAAATCCGATACAAGCAAATATGGCAAGGCCTACTACAGATTCATAGCTGGTATCTTTTATTATTATTATTATTACTCGTCTTACCCTGATGTCTAGATATGTGAACTAGCGTCCCAGCGCACATATATTCACATCTGAGTAAAGCAAGGTTGTTATTGGAAACCAACGGGGTATCAACGAACAATGTTTACAGTGGGTCCCGTGCATGCCCGGGACCACGGTCCAGGACGTTCTGTTACTGGTGCTCGGAACCAGCCGCAAGGCGTACAGGAGGTCTTATAGAATGCTCTTATCAAGATGGTACCAAGAAGGAGGGAACCAGCACTCCCTCGGTCGCCTGGAGGCCCACAGGTCAGACCGAAAGTTTTAGTTGCACAACATGCCTAATACCACTGTAAACACGAACATATATTGATAGCCGTAAGTTTCCCCCGACCCGATGCAAGTTATTCCTTTTTATGATTTATTATATAGTTATCAATTTATGGGAATAGCAGGTGCAAGGCATGATCAGGAGTTCAGGAGTACATGAGTACTATAGATTCAGGTCACTGTATATATAATACAGGATAACAAGTACAAGATTCAAGTCACTGCATGTAATGCAGGATAACAAGTATAGTATTCCTGTAAATGTGATAATCACAGGTCAAGTATTAATATGTTAGGAGGCAGGTGAAAAATCATGTCATAGTGAGAAGCAAGTGTCAAGTAACAAGTCGGGTATCAGGTGATGACACAACAGTTGACAAGTGATACAGACAGGTGTCAGGTATTAGCATGTAGATGATAGGTATCAAGTAAAAACATGTCAAGTGTTAACACATCAATCATGTACTTGGCAAGCGATAGAGTAATAGCTAAGCACAATCAAGCAGAGCTGAGCAAGCTGGAGCGAAGCTAATGTACAACACTAAATGCTATCACGCTCGGCGTGTTTACCGCTCGCAGCGTAGCTAGACACACATGTCGCAGTAAGCGTATGAACGCTATACTACTTCTCACGGGAAGCCATGCTCACGGGGTTATTACACTCGAACGGAGTAAGCGGTAAAGTGTTGACGCTAGATCCACCTACCAGGCGCAGCATAGAGAAAATCCAGAGGACTTTAAACCTCAAAGGTTGTACCCAGAGGTTAGGGTACCTACAGAGAAAGTGTTAGTATAAGACAACCAAGTCGATCCGACGAAGCGGAAAAGCCAAGAGGAAAGAGAGAACACTTGCCTAAATCCTTGAAAAACACGGTGAAATCCCTGATCTTTGGAATCCAGAAAATCAACGCGTCAACGCGTTAAAGAGAAAGTGATAGAGAGAGGAGAAAATCAAGAGAGAGAAAGAGAATGAGAGAGAGAGAGAGAAAGAGAGAACTAGAGAGAGAAGTACATGGAGAGAGAGTGTGTACAGGGGGAGAGAGTATGTACAGGGGGACGCGGGTTTGAGAGTGAGACGCGGAGGTCGCAGATGCGGTAGTCGCTCGCGTAGATGCCACAAACGCAAGGTTAGAGATCCGCGTTCAAGTTATAACACGAGAAGAACGCGGACGCGGACGTGGGTTCCGCGTCGCGTTAACACGAGAAGAACACAGACGCGGGCATGGGCTCCGCGTCGTGTTGACACGAGAAGGACACAGATGCGGCATGGGCTCCGCGTTGCGTCGATACAAGAACGCGAAGGCCGCGTTATACAATTGTCAAGAACGCGAAGATTCGCGTTAAGAAATTGCTTAGACGCGGGGGTGAGATCCGCGTCTAGTAATTTACATGAGAAAGAGAGTGATAGAGAGATGAGAATGGGAGAGAGAGGGACGGAAGGAATGAGGGAGAGGAGACGCAGGAACGAGTGAGAGGGGGACGCAGGTTTTGGGAGGAAAATCAGAGAAGAAAAGGAAAGGAAAGGAAAAAGAAAGGAAAGAAAGAAAGAAGGAAAAGAAAGAAAGAAGGAAAGGAAAGAAGAGAAGGGAAGGGGTTTGGTGGCTGGCCATGGCCGGTGGTCGCTGGCGGCGGCCGGAGGTGGCCGGAGATGGCCGGAATCTGATAGCCCAAGCCCAAGCCCAAGCAATCATGGTGGTGCAAGTCTAGCTCATTTGGAAAATTTGGAGTTTTGCAAAAAAGATTTCGGAGAGCGAAGCAATAGCTCGTTAGAAAGAGCTCTCCGAGGGGAGGAAGATGGCGTGGTTCGTGGTGGCCAAGATGGAGTATGTGGTGGTGGAGATGGTGGAGAAGATGGTGGTGGAAATGGGTTCATGGTGGAGAAAAGAGAGGAATATGGTGGTATTGTTGTTGTTTGTTGTAGTTAGAATGGAGAAGGAGATGGAGGGGAGAATGGTGGAGGAGTTGGTGGAGATGGTGGTGGAGTTGGAGGATGGAATGGTGGAGAATGACCGGCCAAAGGAGGGAGCATGGCTACGTTTTGCTGCCATTGGTTCAGTTTCTTGCTGGAAGAGAAGAAAAGGAAAAATGAAGGAGAGAGAAGAAGAAAAAGGGGGGTATATATATATATACAAGGGGATTGTTTAGATTATAATATTGCCCTTGGAATGCCTTATTATAATGAGACTTGCGTCGCGTAGATGCCATAAACGCGAGGTTCAAGACCCTCATTCAAGTTATAACACGAGAAGAACGCGGACGTGGATGTGGGTTCCGCGTCGCGTTAACACGAGAAGAACACAGACAGGGGCATGGGCTCCGCGTCGTGTTGACACGAGAAGGACACAGATGCGGCATGGGCTCCGCGTTGCGTCGATACAAGAACGCGAAGACCGTGTTATACAATTATCAAGAACGCGAAGATTCGCGTTAAGGAATTGCTTAGACGCGGGGGTGAGATCCGCATCTAGTAATTTACATGAGAAAGAGAGTGACAGAGAGATGAGAGACGCATGGATAGGGGGAGAGAGGGACGGAAGGAATGAGGGAGAGGAGACACAGGAACGAGTGAGAGGGGGACGCAGGTTTTGGGAGGAAAATCAGAGAAGAAAAGGAAAAGGAAAAGTAAAGGAAAGGAAAAAGAAAGGAAAGAAAGAAGGAAGGAAAAGAAAGAAGGGAAGGGAAGGGGGTTTGGTGGCTGGCCATGGCCGGTGGTCGCCGACGGCGGCCGGAGGTGGCCGGAGATGGCCGGAATCTAATAGCCCAAGCCCAAGCAATCATGGTGGTGCAAGTCTAGCTCATTTTGAAAATTTGGAGTTTTGCAAAAAGGATTTCAGAGAGCGAAGCAATAGCTCGTTAGAAAGAGCTCTCCGAGGGGAGGAAGATGGCGTGGTTCGTGGTGGCTAAGATGGAGTATGTGGTGGTGGAGATGGTGGAGAAGGTGGTGGTGGAAATGGTTCATGGTGGAGAAAAGAGAGGAATATGGTGGTATTGTTGTTGTTTGTTGTAGTTAGAATGGAGAAGGAGATGGAGGGGAGAATGGTGGAGGAGTTGGTGGAGATGGTGGTGGAGTTGGAGGGTGGAATGGTGGAGAATGACCGGCCAAAGGAGGGAGCAGGCTACGTTTTGCTGCCATTGGTTCAGTTGCTTGCTGGAAGGGAAGAAAAGGAAAAATGAAGGAGAGAGAAGAAGAAAAAGGGGTGTGTGTGTGTGTGTGTGTGTATATATATATATATATATATATATATATATATATATATATATATATATATATATATATATATATATATATATAAGGGGATTGTTTAGATTATAATATTACCATTGGAATGCCTTATATATAATGAGACTTGCGTCTCCATGAAACCGGACTTTTGTCTAGGCTAAAGAGAGCCAAACGCGGAAATTAAAGCCGCGTCCAGTAGAAAACGCGAGAGTCGCGTTAGACAGAAAAGACAAGAAAACATGGTTGATAAGATTCAGAATTGATCATGCAAGGCAAGCATTAAATGCAGTATGGAGAGCATCCTTGCATTAAATGTTGAACCCAGGTTGGTGAAACTCGCATCTAGCGAGGAGAGAGAAAAATGGAAAAAGAGAAAAGTAAAATAGCTGGATAAAATTCCGGTATCTGGGAAAACACCGAAAACTCCAGAAAAGTACAAAAAAATAAAGTAGCTTGGAAAGCTTCCCAAAAATTCTCAAAAATAATAAATATATTTAAAGATCTTTGCTGAAATTGGTTTTTAAAAATTCAATCCCATTTTCAAAATAAAAATCCTGAAGTCAACCGTCAATACCGGTCTATTCCCGGTCGGCCGGATTTTGATAAAATCTGAAAAATCTCAGAAAATGCCAGAAAGGAGAAAATACAATTCTAAGAAGTAATATGAAAGTGGAATCTAGAAATTTGATTCCAATTATAAACTAAAATTTCGGGAATCAACCAGTGATACTGGCCGACACCAAATCCAGTGGGATTTTGATAAATTCAGAAAATTCTCAGAAAAAGTATTTAGATAGAAAAAGTGATTTTAAGAAGTTACACAAAAGCTATTTTTAAAATTTCAACTCCGTTTGTAAATTAAAAATCCGAGAATCGAACAGCGGTACTAGTCGACCCCGATTTTGAAGATTTCCAATTTAATTCAGAAAAATTTCAGAAAATCATAAAAAATCTAAAATATTGGAAAACGATATTTGAAACTGAAATCGATCAAATCATGATGGCAGAAAGACCAAATCGAGCAATACAGATCCAAGGCAAAATAATAATATAATTAATTCATAATACAAAACAAATACAGGAGTAAATCGAAAAATACGATCGAAAAATATGAATACGCAACTAAGTACGTATTCCGGGAGCGGGGTGTTACATCCGCAATATTTCCAAGATTCATACTCAGTTCCACCAGTCCAAAATAGAAAACCAACAATTTTGGAAATGAGTATGCGTGAGTCCAAATAACAATCACAAAATCTGATGGACTCACAATTTCACCACAAATTCCAAAACAACACTTCATCTTTTCAAGTCCAATCGTAACAAAATGATGAACCAATCAACTATGAAAAGATGCTTGAAGCCATGACTCAGGCTCAAAACGCTCGTAATCATGACAAAGATATGATGGTCCAAACTTTACTTTCTCACCGTTTGACCATTTCTGATGTACCTAACCATTCTGTTAGAGCCGAAGAGTCATGTTGTTTTGGAAAACAAGGTTCCATTTCAGCACAAAACTTGCCCAAACTCTAAATTTTGAAAATGACATTGACAGTTTGACAAGTTATCCCTTTCCTGAAATTGAACTTGAGAATGAATATGATCTTGAACCTCAACTTAGTTATTCAATTCTACTTCCGATTCAATAATGACTTTGGTGTCTTCACCAGATTTCAATCTTTTTCCCGAGTCAATTTTCGATCCTGTGCCAATTCATCATGAAATTGAATCGTCCATCTTTGATGATCATCATATTAAACTTGACCAATTTCATACTTTTGAAAGTCCCATTGATAAATTGGCAAGTTCTCATTTTTATGAAATTGAACTCAATGCCAAATGTGACCTAGATTCTCAAATTTGTGATCCAGTTCAAATTTCCAAATCAATATTGACCCCTTTTTTGTTACCCGACTTAAGTAATATTTTAGAGTCAGTTTTGATTCCCACACCTGTCATTCTTGAACTTGAATCACCAATATTAAGTCACATTCCATTGTGGGAAAATGAATGTGGACTTGAGTTTCAATTTCTTGAATTGGATCCACTTCTTGAACTGATCTCGACTCCTGAACCTTTACTTGACTTAAGTCACTTTCCTGAGTCAGTATTAATTTCCATATTTCCTAAGTCCAAGTCAATCATTCCATCTTTTTACACTCTATTTTGGGACAAGGCGATTGATAAAATTAACTCCGAAATTAATTATGAAATTTGAAAATTAGATGGGGTTAAATTTTAATAAAAATCGTTCATATGTACATCATTTTAGTGGGTTATATAAGAGAGATTTCTGGTGGGTTCCTCCAAACTCTACGAAAATTCGATTGGGCCGCATTTCGTGGACCAATCTGACCATCACTGGAACCGCCACCTTAAGGTAATATTTTCCTTCCCTTTCTTCTTTTTCATGCATCTATGCATTAATTCATACATTGAGGACCATGCATGAGATAGGTGTGGGGGAGGGTCTAACATAACTTAGGTTTTTTTTCTTTTTATAAAAAAAGAAAATAAAAAAATTATTAACATTTTCTTTACTTTTAAAAACTTTTTGAAAATATATTTTGACATATTTTTTGTAAGAAATTAAGTCAATTTTAAGGAATAGGAGAATCATAATTAGGATTTCTTATACTTGGTTAAAATAAGATTATTTGTTTGATTTCTAAGGATAGGAAGAAAGTTTGTGAAAGTAATTTAGTCTTGATCTTTACCTTGAAGAAATATGCACACCTTATACACTTACACACTTAGGGTTTAAAACAAAGATTCTTATGCCTTATGAAAAAAATAAAAGAAAAAAGAGAAAAAATATATCTATGAAAGATGAACAAATCTAATTATTGATTAGCTAGGTGCTTTGGCCTAAGTAAGCCTTGGTATTTATGTGAAAGATGATTAGATAAGTTTGAGAAAAAAATATATATATAAAAAATCCTCTGATTAAACTGGATATTTGTGCCTAATAAAGCATAAGTATTCACACCTAAAAGTGGTTCATATAATAAAATCCTTAGTTTTGTGCCCTTGTTTGCACGAGTTCTTAAGTCCTTGGGGTGTTTTCTCACCCGGTGCTCTAAGACCATTTGGTTTGGGAGTTATCAATTAAAGGCTCGTTACATGGGTAGATTAGAAACCCTAATAGAACTAAGGAATAATACCACCAATATATATATATATATATATATATATATTATATATATATATATATATATATATAATATATATATATATATATATATATATAAGCATAAGAGTTAGAGTTAAAGAACCCTTAGTCAAATTTTTCACGGTCACAAGGTGCATATGACTTAGAGTAAAGTAATAGACTAGATGAGAAGCACAATTTGACTCCTTACTTTGATTGATAACAAATTTTTTAATAGAGACTAAGTTTAGGAATGAAAAATTCGGTTTTCCTATAACTTATAGATTACTTAATCTTACAATAATATTTTAAATAATTTTCTCTTTCAAAATGCTTTTCGAAAATACTAACTCTTTGTTACTCTTTCTTTATGGATTTTGTGGGAGCAATTCACTAAAAACCCTCACGAGACAAAACTCGTCCTCTAGGGGAAGCCTAGAGGTTTAATGGCTTGTTGCACATGCTCAGTGCAATCGTGTAACCTGCGAAAGTGGTCTAATAATCTTTGGTTTAATTTTGTTGATTTGCTCGAGGACGAGCAAAGATAGGTGTGCGGGTGTGATCGTACATATATTTTGTATTCTTTTCATTACACTCCTACATTTATCGTGTAATAAATCTGCTAATTTTCTTGTCTTAAATATCTAATTTGCAGAAGATAATAATGAAGAAAAAGAGGATTAAACCAAATAAATACCAGTTAAAATCGATTTAACTGGATCTATTTGGTTGCTGAGGATGATCCCAGATCTAATTAGAACAAATTAAGGATTGGGCAAATGTTCAGCTGAAGATCAGAGCAAATCAGAAAGATAACACCAAATAAAAACCGGTAAAATTCAGATTTTTATAAATCCATTTTGGTTAGCTAAAGATCACCGAGGATAATATCAAATACAGAGAGATAAATGGATAGAGAGAAGATCAACGGATGAGATGAAGCAAGTTTGACTCAGATTCTGACCGGATATATTTTAGTATTTGAATCATAACTTTGCTACCGAATCTCAAATCTGATAATTCAAGATGATCCAAGAAGCAGACTTACAGGGCTCAACTCTTATGTTGATACTATTTCTAATTCTGTCATTTGATAAGTGATATTTAGCAATCAACATGCCAACAACTTGAAATACACCTAGAGGGGGGGTGAATAGGTGTAATTGCTAATCTAATGATCTTTTTAAACTTGTGAAATGAGTGATGCAACAATCTCTCAAAAACACGACTAAGAGCCGAATACCCTTGCGAGGTTCTGAACTCCTTCCTCCCATTCCCCTTAAATGGGTTAGAGGTGCGCAATGCAACCGTGTTGTATTGAGGTGTGATTGATCAATGCCAAGTATGATGATGAAAATGAAAAGCTCACAATGTAACACAACAAGTATATCAACACAAGATTCCACAAGTAAAATAGCAAGTAAAGTAAACAAATAAGGATTGCACAAATAAAGGTTAGTTCTCAAGCAATAAATTGGAAGTGATATAAAGCAAGAAAGTAAGCAAGAAGAACGCCAAGGCAATCGCAAACAAGATGATTTGTTTCGAGGTTCGAGCCCGTTGCTCTAGTCCCCGCCTTCACCTCCGTGAAGGGTTTCCACTATCCCCTTAGGATCCCGTACAAGTTAGGCCTCCAAAGACCTCAAGCCCGTAGCTTCACCTTACAAAGAAACTCCACCAAGGAGCTTGTCTCCACAAGAACAAGAATTACAAATAGTGATCTTTAACTAGACCACAACACTCTTTTACAAACACTCTCACTCTTTTACAACTTCACCTATAGAAAGAATATGAAATTTTTGGCTCTATGAAGTGTGGTGAGAAAAGCTTCAGTTGTAGAGTGATATTAGAGATCAACAACAACTGAAAAACCAATTTTGAAAGAATGGAAATGAAAGCTTTAAACTATTTTTCTCTTTCTCTTGAAAACTATGAAAACTTGTATTTTTCTTGGTAAATAACTAAGGCCTATTCCCCACTATTTATAGGGAGAGAATAGGTTAAAACTCTAATTTTTCCAGCTAATTTGATCAGAAAAAGAGTCCCAACAACTCCTAAAAACTCTGTAAAAGAGAAAACTAAAAACAGTTTTTCAGAAATTCCAAAAGAAGAAAGAGCCGTTATGGCTGATGCAGGCCTACCGGTCGACTGCCGGTCGACCGGGTCCCTGCTGGCAAAAGAGCCGTTGGAGCTTCGGTCGACTGCCAGTCGACCGATCCAACAAAGGAAACACAGTTTCCTTCTATCGGTCGACCGACCCAGTCGACCGAAAAGATACAGAGAGCAAAACATCTCTTTTCCGGTCGACCGGTATGTAGGTCGGTCGACCGACAGACATGCACAGCCTGTGCATGTCTGGACACAGCAGCCGGTCGACTGCCGGTCGACCGGTCTGCCTGAAATAGATATTTTTTGGGCAGATTTTTGAGATAGAAAATTTTGTAAAAATTCTTTAAAAAAATCTGAAGTTAAGTGTTATGCAGAAAATAGTTTATATCATGTTTTAAACAAGTTTTTGAAGATATAAAGCTTTGAGTCCATGTATGTATAAACTAAGGCATAAACTTAGAAATAAACATTTTCAAAAACAAAGGAAACATACAAAACAAGTGTGTGTGCAAATCCTAGAGCCAAATTTCACATATTCTATCTTTAACAAAACTACACTTACAAACTTCTAGGTCTTCAAGACTTCAAGATGGGCTATCTTCACTTGATCTTCAATATTGTACTTTGAGCCCAATTTGACTTGTCTTGAGTCCAATGTACCTTCCTTTAGGGAAGAATTCATCTCTTTAATATATAAACCTGAAACACACTTAAACAACAATTTATATTAGTACAAATAACTAATATGTTTTGTAATCATCAAAATACACTAAACATGGGTTGATTGTAACCTTGGGCCAACAATCTCCCCCTTTTGATGATGACAAAACATATGAGTTATTAACAAATAAAAGAGGAAAGAGCTTGGAGAGCTCCCCCTTAAACAATGCTATGTATTTAACATGAATATGAACAACTATGTAAGCATACATAAAGCATTGAAAAATATCATCACCAAAAAATAAACTATCATAAGGAATAACAAATTTAAAACAAACCATATATTTTTCCTCCATATATTTTCTCCCAAACTTATATATATTTATATTTCTCCCCCTTTTTGTCATACATCAAAAAGGGTTAAAAAAAAATTTAAGACAAAACAAAACAAACATATTATAAACTAAAACAAAACAAACTAAGATATTTTAAGTATCAATCTTACATACATTCAATTCACCACAAATAAATGAAAATCTTGCATAATCTAAAGGTTTTGTGAAAATATCTGCAAGTTGAAAATCTGTGGAAACAAAATCGATATCAATGTCACCTTTTTCAAAGTGATCTCTAAGAAAATGATATCTAATGTCTATATGTTTGGTTTTACTATGTTGATTAGCATTTTTGGTCATGTGAATAGCACTAGTATTATCACAATAAATCTTAACATGATCAAAATGTAAATCAAAATCGAGAAGAGTATGTTTCATCCAGAGTACTTGTGCACAACAAGCTCCGGCTGCTACATACTCCGCCTCGGCGGTTGAAAGGGCTACACTATTTTGCTTCTTGGAAGACCAAGACACAAGACAATTGCCCAAGAATTGGCAAGTGCCACTAGTGCTCTTCCTATCTACCCTACAACCGGCATAGTCGGCATCCGAATAACTAGTCATGGTAAATTGGTTAGTTTTCGGATACCACAAACCTAAATCAATTGTGCCCCTAAGATACCTAATTATGCGTTTTACCGCTATTAAGTGTGATTCCTTAGGACATGATTGAAAACGTGCATATAAACATACGGAAAACATTATATCCGGCCTACTAGCCGTAAGATAGAGTAAACTACCAATCATGCTACGAAATAATTTGATGTCTACTTCCTTACCTTGTTCGTCCTTGTCAAGTTTCGTAGTGGTTGCCATGGGAGTCTTTGCTACTTTGGATCCTTCAAGCCCGAACCTCTTGATGAGTTCTTTGGTGTACTTGGCTTGGTTGATGAATGTCCCATCACTACGTTGCTTGATTTGAAGTCCAAGGAAGAAGTTGAGCTCTCCCATCATAGACATCTCGAATTCCTTTTTCATGCATGACTCAAAATTCTTGCAAAGTGAAACATTAGTAGATCCAAAAATAATGTCATCAACATAAATTTGAACTATGAGGATATCTTGATCTATATGTTTGGTAAATAATGTTTTATCAACTTTTCCTTTCTTAAAATCATTTGAAATCAAAAATGAAGACAATCTTTCATACCAAGCCCTAGGGGCTTGTTTAAACCATATAGTGCTTTATCTAATTTATAAACATAATTAGGGTGTGTAGGATCAACAAACCCGGGGGGTTGTTCAACATACACCTCCTCATCAATATAACCATTAAGAAAAGCACTCTTTACATCCATTTGAAATAACTTAAAATCTTTAAATGAGGCATATGCTAAGGTCATCCGTATGGCTTCGAGCCGTGCTACGGGTGCAAAGGTTTCTTCAAAATCGATTCCCTCGATTTGAGTGTAACCTTGGGCAACTAACCTAGCCTTGTTTCTAACTACATTACCCGATTCATCCAACTTGTTCTTAAAGATCCATTTAGTACCAATAGTTGGTCTATCTTGGGGCCTAGGAACAAGGTGCCAAACTTGGTTGCGCTCAAATTGATTGAGCTCCTCTTGCATTGCAAGCAACCAATATGAATCGCCCTCGGCCTCGAGGACATTTTTAGGTTCTATGTGTGAAATAAAAGCAAAATTACCACAAAAATCTTGAATCTTAGAGCGAGTGGTTACCCCTTTTGATACTTCACCTATGACGAGGTCCTTGGGATGATGAGGATTGAATCTCCAATCCTTTGGTAGTGGTTGAGAGGGCTCCTCTTCATTTGCTTGATGTTCTTTTCCTTGAGCCTCTTCCACTTTGGCTTCACTTCCATCACCATCCTTTGGCTTGTCTCCCATGGTAGAAGCATCCTCCAAGGTCACTTTCTCCAAACCTTCATCTAAAGCATCAATTTCTACACAATTCTTAACAAACTTGTTAGATTCCTCAAATTTAACATGAATAGATTCCTCAATAGTCAAAGTTGACCTATTGAAGACTCTATAAGCCTTACTAGTATTTGAGTAACCTACAAAAATAGCCTCATATGATCTAGCATCAAATTTTCCCAAATTAATATTTGTATTTAAAACAAAACATTTGCAACCAAACACTTTGAAATAAGAAACATTGGGTTTTCTAGAAAAATACATCTCATAAGAAGTCTTAGTAGTATTTTTACATAGGAAAACACGATTTGCAATGTAACATGAAGTATGAACGGCCTCGGCCCACAAATAATGTGGTAGACCATATTCATTTAACATTGTCCTAGCCATCTCTTGTAAAGTACGATTTTTCCGCTCAACTACTCCATTTTGTTGTGGAGTTCTAGGACAAGAAAGTTCATGTTTTATTCCATGTTCCTCACAAAAAGTGGTAAAGGGAAGGTTAATGAACTCACCTCCTCTATCACTTCTTATTTTAATTATTGAGGAGTCATTTTCCTTTTCAACTCTTTTCTTAAAGGCTTGAAACTGTGAAAAGGTTTGACTTTTATGTTCAAGAAAATAGACCCAAGTAAAACGCGAAAATCATCTACTAAAACATAAGCAAATCTATTCCCACTTAAGCTTTTGGTTTGTGTAGGGCCAAATAAATCCATATGGATTAATTCCAAAGGACGTGATGTCATAATATCCTTAATTGACTTGAAAGAAGACTTAGTTTGTTTCCCAAATTGACATGAGTCACAAACTCGGTCCTTTTCAAATTCAATGAAGGAATACCTTTCACCATTTCCTTTGAATTTAATCTAGAAATATGATCAAAAGAAATATGCCCTAATCTCCTATGCCACAACCAAGAGTCATCATTGAGGGCTTTTAAACAAGTAATATTACAAGACATATTTAACATATCAATCATATAAACATTGCTTTCACGAAAACCGGAAAATACACAAACATTGGAAGTTCTATCAATTACTTTACAAGCAACATTGTCAAAAACTACATCAAAACCTTTATCACAAAGTTGACTAACACTCAAGAGATTATGCTTGAGGCCATCAACTAAAACCACATTTTCAATTAAAGGAGAGGTGCCAAGTTTTACATTACCAATACCGATGATTTTACCCTTGGCGTCATCTCCGAAGGTGACGGTGCCACCTTCATGATATCTTGATAGGGTTGCAAAGTTGTTGATGTCCCAAGTCATGTGCCTTGAGCAACCGCTATCAAGATACCATAAACCTCTACGTCTTTGAGCTTTGGAAAGTACCTACATCATTTAAAACAATAGTTGACTTTGGTACCCAAACTTTCTTGGGTCCTTGAAAGTTAGTGTTACGAACCCAAACATTATGATGTGATGCACTTAGTCTATCATAACAAAAATTAGCTAAGTGTCCTTTCCGTCCACAATGTGAACATGAGTACACTTTTCTATACATGAATGCATGGTGTGTATGTGAAGTGTGAGCATGCTTTGGGGGTTTACCATGATGCATAGGTTGTGTAGCATGTACATGAGCATGAGCATGAGCATGATGAATATTTTTCTTAGGAGCTTGTTTCTTAGGAAACATATTCTCCATCTTCTTCTTATCAAACTCACTACACTTTTTCAAAACAACATCTAATGAGTCTAATCTTTCCTTAAGCATGGCAATCTTATTAGAATCTACAAATGGGGTCTTTCCTTTACAAGCAATCTTATATTTTTCAAATCATTTTTAGTGGAAACTAAAGAAGAATGCAAGTCATTATTTTCTTTAGAAAGATTTAACACTTGAATATTCAAAGATTCATTATCCTTTTTCATTTTCAAGTACTTTTTCTTCATGAAGTCATAATTTTGAGAAAGTTCTATAAATGCTTCTCCTAGCTCATCCATGGATAAATCATCATCAAGAAGAGTTTGAGGGGGTTACCTTGCTTGTGCTCTCATTTGCCATGAAGCACATGTTGGCGGTGTCGATCTCCTCCTCGGATTCACTTTCGTCATCCCATGTTGCTTTCATAGCCTTCTTCTTGTATGGCTTCTTGGATGAAGATGGCTTCACTTGGTCCGGACACTCCGCTACTATGTGTCCCGGCTTTTGGCAATTAAAGCAAATGATCTTCCTTTCTTCCTTGCCTCCTTGCCATCTCCTCCTTCCTTGGAACTTTGCCTTGTTGTACATCCTCCGGACATTTTTGACTAGAAGTGAGAGCTCCTCGTCATCTTCTTCTTCGTCATCTTCGTCGGAGTAGGTAGCATGACTTTTGAAGGCAATGGTCTTCTTTTTGGAGGGTGCCATGTCCTCCCTTGCCTTCCTCTCCATCTCATGGGTTTTTAAATTCCCAATGAGTCCGATGAGCTCAATCTCATCTTTATCATTGAGTTCCTTCAATGTTGTAGCTTTCACTTCCCATGATGGAGGAAGAGCCCGGATGATCTTTCTCACCCTTTGGTCGTTGTTGATGTCTTCACCTAGAGAAGAAAGCCCATTAGTAATCTTAGTAAATTTAGTAACCATATCATCTATGGTTTCATGTTCTTGCATGCTAAAATTTTCATATTGGGACCGAAGAAGGTCTATCTTGGCCCTCTTCACTTGTGATGTCCCCTCATGTGTTACTAGCAAATGGGTCCAAATCTCATAGGCGGATTTGCAATGGATGACTCTAGCTATGTCATCATCATTGAGGGCTTGTAGGAGTGCATAATGAGCCCTAGCATTGGCATCAAACTCCTTGGTCTCAATTTCCGACCAAGTAGATTCATCACCATCGGGGGTACTAAATTGTTTAGTCACGGCCTTTGCAACTCGGCTACCTAGAGATTGCAAGAAAACGGTCATCTTAACCTTCCATATGGGAAAGTTAAGTCCATCAAACTTAGGGGGTGTCTTAATACCATCGGCCATGTTTACTATGTGGAAATGAATGAAATGATTAGCAATATGAGGATCTCTCTAAGGTTGTTAAGCCAAATCCTAGAGTCCAAGCTCTGATACCAATTGAAATACACCTAGAGGGGGGTGAATAGGTGTAATTGCTAATCTAATGATCTTTTTAAACTTGTGAAATGAGTGATGCAACAATCTCTCAAAAACACGACTAAGAGCCGAATACCCCTTGCGAGGTTCTGAACTCCTTCCTCCCAATTCCCCTTAAATGGGTTAGAGGTGCGCAATGCAACCGTGTTGTATTGAGGTGTGATTGATCAATGCCAAGTATGATGATGAAAATGAAAAGCTCACAATGTAACACAACAAGTATATCAACACAAGATTCCACAAGTAAAATAGCAAGTAAAGTAAACAAATAAGGATTGCACAAATAAAGGTTAGTTCTCAAGCAATAAATTGGAAGTGATATAAAGCAAGAAAGTAAGCAAGAAGAACGCCAAGGCAATCGCAAACAAGATGATTTATTTCGAGGTTCGAGCCCGTTGCTCTAGTCCCCGCCTTCACCTCCGTGAAGGGTTTCCACTATCCCCTTAGGATCCCGTACAAGTTAGGCCTCCAAAGACCTCAAGCCCGTAGCTTCACCTTACAAAGAAACTCCACCAAGGAGCTTGTCTCCACAAGAACAAGAATTACAAATAGTGATCTTTAACTAGACCACAACACTCTTTTACAAACACTCTCACTCTTTTACAACTTCACCTATAGAAAGAATATGAAATTTTTGGCTCTATGAAGTGTGGTGAGAAAAGCTTCAGTTGTAGAGTGATATTAGAGATCAAACAACAACTGAAAAACCAATTTTGAAAGAATGGAAATGAAAGCTTTAAACTATTTTTCTCTTTCTCTTGAAAACTATGAAAACTTGTATTTTTCTTGGTAAATAACTAAGGCCTATTCCCCACTATTTATAGGGAGAGAATAGGTTAAAACTCTGATTTTTCCAGCTAATTTGATCAGAAAAAGAGTCCCAACAACTCCTAAAAACTCTGTAAAAGAGAAAACTAAAAACAGTTTTTCAGAAATTCCAAAAGAAGAAAGAGCCGTTATGGCTGATGCAGGCCTACCGGTCGACTGCCGGTCGACCGGGTCCCTGCTGGCAAAAGAGCCGTTGGAGCTTCGGTCGACTGCCAGTCGACCGATCCAACAAAGGAAACACAGTTTCCTTCTATCGGTCGACCGACCCAGTCGACCGAAAAGATACAGAGAGCAAAACATCTCTTTTCCGGTCGACCGGTATGTAGGTCGGTCGACCGACAGACATGCACAGCCTGTGCATGTCTGGACACAGCAGCCGGTCGACTGCCGGTCGACCGGTCTGCCTGAAATAGATATTTTTTGGGCAGATTTTTGAGATAGAAAATTTTGTAAAAATTCTTTAAAAAAAATCTGAAGTTAAGTGTTATGCAGAAAATAGTTTATATCATGTTTTAAACAAGTTTTTGAAGATATAAAGCTTTGAGTCCATGTATGTATAAACTAAGGCATAAACTTAGAAATAAACATTTTCAAAAACAAAGGAAACATACAAAACAAGTGTGTGTGCAAATCCTAGAGCCAAATTTCACATATTCTATCTTTAACAAAACTACACTTACAAACTTCTAGGTCTTCAAGACTTCAAGATGGGCTATCTTCACTTGATCTTCAATATTGTACTTTGAGCCCAATTTGACTTGTCTTGAGTCCAATGTACCTTCCTTTAGGGAAGAATTCATCTCTTTAATATATAAACCTGAAACACACTTAAACAACAATTTATATTAGTACAAATAACTAATATGTTTTGTAATCATCAAAATACACTAAACATGGGTTGATTGTAACCTTGGGCCAACACAACCTTCCCTCCTTCCTTGCCGAGCCCCCCACAGCATCCCCTCCTCCATCATCCACCAAGCTTCCCACGCCATGTGCAGCACCGAGCCAACACACCCACACCCCCTTACGCGCGCGCTGCCGTCTCACCAGCCCATTAGCTAAGTCCCTTTGCAAACACCCCCAAGGCAAGCCAAGTTCCCAACATTTTGGCCTTGAAATATTCCAAGTCTGAACCCTCTCCGTCCTTCCGTGAGTCGCCGTTGATCGCCGTCGGTGAGCGCAAACATACCCACACCCTTCACGGCGATATTCTCTATCCAACGACATCCTCCGCAGCCCGTGACGCCTCCACCAGAGCCTCCGTCGGCGCGCCGCAAGTCGCCTCGAGGTTAGTGCTATATTTGTGTAAGGGTAAAGTGGTAATAATTAGGAAGTGTATATGTGTGTTTGTGTGTGCGCGTGAGTGTATTTAGTGCATGATGTATATGCATGGATGGGTGTGTATGTATATGCATAATATATGTCTTGATATATATATATATATATATATATTATATATATATATATATATATATATATATATATATATATATATATATATATATATATATATATATATATATATATATATATATATAATATATATATATATATATTATATGCGTATACTCGTGAATAGGTATTTATGTGTATGTATGCATGATTATGAGTGAGTATATATGTATATTATATGTATATATATAACTGTATGTATTATATTAATGTGTGTTGGTATTTATTTAAGTACGCATGTATTTTGGGTATGTGTATACTTGTATATGTATGTGTGGTATACGCTATGTGTCCGTATGCATGTGTGGGTGTTAATCGTGTATTTATGTTTATATGTATGCGTTGGTTAAGTGCTACAGTATTTTAGACCCGTTCGGTAAGATCCGAACCCAGCTACAAGAGACCCGGACCCGATCTGGATTCGTACTCGTTGTGGACCCGATACATAGGCAATTTGAAGACTGTTCCATGGGATGATCCGGAGATCTGTACCAGTTCATACAGTGAAGACCAGACGACGATTCAGTTCCGAAACCGCGTCATTTCATGTGAGTGTTTGTTCTTATGTCATTTTCTTCTTTACTGTTATTGTGTTTTATTCATATTATTTGATGTGACTTTATATTATATTTTACCAGTTTGACTTGTTGTATCATTTCATGAGACATTAGTGATTGTTCATCTTATTGGTGTAATTGATATGAGCTTGTATCAATATCATTTCATGTGTTGGTAAATCGCTGTTGTTGGCTTAGGCCTAGTATTGATATACCGTAGACCGGACTTGATCTTGTAATTGACCTAGTGGTGATAAATCTTAGAATATAAGTATGTTTATCTTGAGGCTGATTGACTGATGATTGAAGATTAGAGATTCATATTTATGTATGATATTTATTGGACAAATTGTATGGTGACTTTTCCGATTAGAACTCTTTTGGATATTGAGGACGTGTTAAACATGATGTTGCTTTATCGACAGACTGTTTTACCGATACATGGATATGCATGAATGTAATACTATTGACGCTAGTGTATATAATGAGACAGACTTCTGGACTATTATGAGCTATTATTTCTGAATTCCTCCATTGGTGAGCTTGACTGATATATTGATGACCTTATTGATATTGATTACTAGATATAGAGAGAATTTAGATTTCATATTGATCGAGGATGCGACACTCCTTAATTATGATCTTGGTTTTGGATTGATGAAATAAAGACTTTTGGAATTACCCTAGTGATTTGATTGAGTACTGATGATCTTATCAATGTTGGATATTAGATGTAGAGATGATTGAGATGTTATGTTGATCGAGGACGTTATATTCTTTAGTTATGATCTTGATTATGGTTGGATAAGTCTGATTTTGATCTCAAGGATATATATATATATACATATATATATATTTATTTATTTATTACTTCATGATTGGTTCTTGACTATTTCAGTTATGGAGATAGAGTTATTATGATTGATTTCATTGATATCGGTGACTCTTTTATATGTTCGGAGTTTTATGACAGCTATTGATCGATCTGATTTATTGATGTCTTAGAGGATGATATATCGATGACTTTGAGGATATGAATTGATTATATACATTGCCCAGATTATTCTATTCATGACAGTAGGTCATTACTCATTCTGAATATCTTGATTTACCTGAGAAACTTGACTGATTATACTAGTTATCTACCTGATACTATTATCCATGTTACTTAACTACTGGGAAAATATTATTACACGGTAACAATACGCTCAATAATATTACACGATAATATTATACTATTTTCTCTTTCAAAATGCTTTTCGAAAATACTAACTCTTTGTTACTCTTTCTTTATGGATTTTGTGGGAGCAATCCACTGAAAACCCTCACGAGACAAAACTCGTCCTCTAGGGGAAACCTAGAGGTTTAATGGCTTGTTGCACATGCTCAGTGCAATCACGTAACCTGCGAAAGTGGTCTAATAATCTTTGGTTTAGTTTTGTTGATTTGCTCGAGGACGAGCAAAAGATAGGTGTGCGGGTGTGATCGTACATATATTTTGTATTCTTTTCATTACACTCCTACATTTATCGTGTAATAAATCTGCTAATTTTCTTGTCTTAAATATCTATTTTGCAGAAGATAATAATGAAGAGAAAGAGGATTAAACCAAATAAATACCAGTTAAAATCGGATTTAAATGGATCTATTTGGTTACTGAGGATGATCCCAGATCTAGTTAGAACAAATTAAGGATTAGGGCAAATGTTCAGCTGAAGATCAGAGCAAATCAGAAAGATAACACCAAATAAAAACCGGTAAAATTCAGATTTTTATAAATCCATTTTGGTTAGCTAAAGATCAACCGAGGATAATATCAAATACAGAGAGATAAATGGATAGAGAGAAGATCAACGGATGAGATGAAGCAAGTTTGACTCAGATTCTGACCGGATATATTTTAGTATTTGAATCATAACTTCGCTACCGAATCTCAAATCTGATGATTCAAGATGATCCAGAAAGCAGATTTACAGGGCTCAACTCTTATGTTGATACTATTTCTAATTCTATTATTTGATAAGTGATATTTAGCAATCAACACGCCAACAACCTCCCCTCCTTCCTTGCCGAGCCCCCCACAGCATCCCCTCCATCATCCACCGAGCTTCCCACGCCATGTGCAGCACCGAGCCAACACACCCACACCCCCCTTGCGCGCATGCTGCCGTCTCACCAGCCCATTAGCTAAGTCCCTTTGCAAACACCCCAAGGCAAGCCAAGTTCCCAACATTTTGGCCTTGAAATATTCCAAGTCTGAACCCCTCTTCCGTCTCTCCGTGAGTCGCCGTTGATCGCCGTCGGTGAGCGCAAACGCACCCACACCCTTCACGGCGATATTCTCTATCCAACGACATCCTCCGCAGCCCGCGACGCCTCCACCAGAGCCTCCGTCGGCGCGCCGCAAGTCGCCCCAAGGTTAGTGCTATATTTGTGTAAGGGTAAAGTGGTCATAATTAGGAAGTGTATATGTGTGTTTGTGTGTGTGCGTGAGTGTATTTAGTGCATGATGTATATGCATGGATGGGTGTGTATGTATATGCATAATATATGTCTTGATATATATATATATATATATATATATATATATATATATATATATATATATATATATATATATATATATATATATATATATATATATATATATATGCGTATACTCGTGAATAGGTATTTATGTGTATGTATGCATGATTATAAGTGAGTATGTATGTATATTATATGTATATATAACTGTATGTATTTATATTAATGTGTGTTGGTATTTATTTAAGTACGCATGTATTTTGGGTATGTGTATACTTCTATATGTATGTGTGGGTATACGCTATGTGTCTGTATGCATGTGTGGGTGTTAATCGTGTATTTATGTTTATATGTATGCGTTGGTTAAGTGCTACAGTGTTTTAGACCCGTTCGGTGAGATACGAACCCAGCTACAAGAGACCCGGACCCGATCCGGATTCGTACTCGTTGTGGACCCGATACATAGGCAATTTGAAGACTGTTTCATTGGATGATCCGGAGATTTGTACCAGTTCGTACAGTGAAGACCAGACGGCGATTCAGTTCCAAAATCGCGTCATTTCATGTGAGTGTTTGTTCTTATGTCATTTTCTTCTTTACTGTTATTGTGTTTTATTCATATTATTTGATGTGACTTTATATTATATTTTACCAGTTTGACTTGTTGTATCATTTCATGAGACATTAGTGATTGTTCATCTTATTGGTGTAATTGATATGAGCTTGTATCAATATCATTTCATGTGTTGGTAAATTGCTGTTGTTGGCTTAGGCCTAGTATTGATATACCGTAGACCGGACTTGATCTTGTAATTGACCTAGTGGTGATAAATCTTAGAATATAAGTATGTTTATCTTGAGGCTGATTGACTGATGGTTGAAGATTAGAGATTCATATTTATGTATGATATTTATTGGACAAATTGTATGGTGACTTTTCCGATTAGAACTCTTTTGGATATTGAGGACGTGTTAAACATGATGTTGCTTTATCGACAGACTGTTTTACCAATACATGGATATGCATGAATGTAATACTATTGACGCTAGTGTATATGATGAGACAGACTTCTGGACTATTATGAGCTATTATTTCTGAATTCCTCCATTGGTGAGCTTGACTGATATATTGATGACCTTATTGATATTGATTATTAGATATAGAGAGAATTTAGATTTCATATTGATCGAGGATGCGGCACTCCTTAATTATGATCTTGGTTTTGGATTGATGAAATAAAGATTTTTGGAATTACCCTAGTGATTTGATTGAGTACTGATGATCTTATCAATGTTGGATATTAGATGTAGAGATGATTGAGATGTTATGTTGATCGAGGACGTTATATTCTTTAGTTATGATCTTGATTATGGTTGGATAAGTTTGATTTTGATCTCAAGGATATATATATACACACACACATATATATATTTATTTATTTATTACTTCATGATTGGTTCTTGACTATTTCAGTTATGGAGATAGAGTTATTAGAATGATTTCATTGATATCGGTGACTCTTTTATATGTTCGGAGTTTTATGACAGCTATTGATCGATCTGATTTATTGATGTGTTAGAGGATGATATATCGATGACTTTGAGGATATGAGTTGATTATATACATTGCCCGGATTATTCTATTCATGACAGTAGGTCATTACTCATTCTGAATATCTTGATTTACCTGAGAAACTTGACTGATTATACTAGTTATCTACCTGATACTATTATCCATGTTACTTAACTACTGGGAAAATATTATTACACTGTAACAATACGCTCATGTTATACTTCTTATATATCCTGATATACCGGTGTCCTGCTCACTGACATTATATATCCTGTTATACTAGCATCCTGATTATACTTGTTGACGTTGTTACCGGGACTATCGCCGAGTTATCCCAGTGATCTAAGTAAAATGTACATTAAATAATCTTGATAATAAATAACATGATCATTAAACAACTTATACTAGGATTGGGGAAATTGATGGAGGAGACATCGTCTATATTTTGGGTAGACCTAGAATTTAGGTTGCGCAGCCGAAAGAGGGTTCTACTGCAGGGTTCTCGTGGGGTGACTGGCACCCCGTCCTGTTCCTGTTCCTGTTATACATGTTATACATGTACTTGACCTATTATACATGTTTCTGACTACCTTACGGTAGGTCCTAATTCAGTGCCAGGAGTCTGGGCCGTGGTCCCGGGTATGCATTGGACCCACCTAATGTTGGCCCAAGGTTACAATCACCCAGTTTTGGAGTTTTGATGATTACAAAATATATATAGTTATTTGTAC
This sequence comes from Agave tequilana, assembly GCA_038442645.1. NCBI lineage: Eukaryota > Viridiplantae > Streptophyta > Magnoliopsida > Asparagales > Asparagaceae > Agave > Agave tequilana. The sequence continues at coordinate 77,785 of JAVJIF010010230.1, forward strand.
TAATCATATTTTAGTGTTAAGTTTGTTTCAGAGTTCTAAGGATTCAAGATGTATTCCTCCTAAAGGAAGGTGGTGATTGACTCAAGTTGACTCAATACGGGATCAAGATTTCAAGTTATTCTATATTGCCTAGGGAAAAGCCCATATTGAAGATCTTGTAGTCACCTAGAACCATTGTAAGAATTAGTATGTTAAAGAGTTAGGACATGATAAGTTGTTGATTTGTCACATACATTGCATTTATATTGTCACTTTACCACACTTGTTAGCTAATAAATTCTATTAATAAGTTGTGTTTTTCTTTGCTAAATGTAGGCCCAAGTGCTTAAAGGAAGAAGAAGAAACAAGCCCAAAAGCCCACCAAATTCAGAATTAATTCGAAGTGAAGAAATCTGGGCTAAATCCTGGCAAATCAAGAGGTTGAGAAAAATCCTCCCTGAATCAAGCGATTGAAGCCTCAAAATCAAAGCCTGTTTCGTCAACGGTTGGAGCAGAAACGAGAAAACCAGCAGGAGATACGGGATAATCTTCAAACCAAAAGCCCCCCTCTTGGTGTGGCCACCTGGCCACACCAATGCCGCGAAAATGCGGCCCAAGCCGCGTTTTCGCGGCAAAACAGTATCAGTTGGGGGAGCGTTTGCTCCCCCAATCTTCCCAGGATTCGCCTCCTTTGGTTTTTGGCTATAAATACCCCTTTCAGCAGAGAAAAATGCAGCGAAGACTAGGATTAAGTTTTGCATTTATTTTCTTAGGATCTAGGCTTGTTGTTAGCTAGAACAAAAGTTGTAATTCTGTTGTTTACTTTGTAGTTCAGTATTAAAGTTTGTGAGAGAGAGGACTGAGGGCTTGTACTTGAAGATTGAAGTGACAGCAATACAAAAGTCAAGCAAGTTTTCTTCCAATTGCAGTACGGTATGAGTTACATTATGTCTTTATTTTCTTCTTCTTTTTCCATGGATAACTAAACATCTTTCTGGGCTTGCTATCGAACTTTCTCTTGCTTTTCTTCTCTCTTGTTTTAAAGGAAAAAGGACCCGAGGACTCATATGAATGCCTTACTTAAAAGCCTTTCTTTTTGAAAGTGTTCTTGAAGGCACATGAGGATGGGTTTGGATGTTGAATTCACAACTCTTTCATGAACATCTCTTGAATCGTTTTTAACTTATTCTTGCTTCTTCGCGCTTGATTTTTTAACATTCGATTCTCCGATTTCTTGAAGAAAAACACTCAACTGTTCTAACATCTTATGTGCTTTACTTAAACCTTTCTAAAAGACAACTCAAAGTTTTGCAAATGATCATCTAAGGGACTTAGTATTTTAAGAGAAGAATAATCAATTGAGTAGTAAGATAGTGAGCCCAGACTTTCTTTATTATTACAAACAACAAAACCATTTTCAAGTTTTCTAAATCACCTTCTCCAAAACCTTTTCTGAAAGTTGCAATTTTTCTTTCATTCATCTCTTTCTTTCCATTCTCTTTTTCCTAAAAAACGAACACAATTCCTTGTTTTAAAAAGATTCACGAAAAGCTTCCATCGCATCCCTCCTTGTGGACACGACCCGTTAGCCACAAGCTACACGGTACATTCTTAAACTCATTGGTTGTTTCTTTATTTTAGCAATCAAATTTTGGCGCCGTTGCCGGGGAGGGAACGGTGTAGTTGTTTTAACAAGTTTTGTGTGTTTGTTTCATGGACTTGAAGATCAAGATCTAGCATTCAAGCTTTGCCAAGAAGACTTGCAAATTCTGTGCCCCTACTCTCGAAAGTAGGAAACAGAATTTCAAGAAATTGCTTCGCAAAATCTGACAATTTTCATTGGACTACTAAAAACTTTATTTTGCAGGACATATTGCTCGCAAAAATTTTAGTTTTTATATGTCATATTTGTGCTAGTTTCACTATCAAACATCCCTGTTTTAAGCCAACAGTAAAATATTCGTTGAAAAGTTAAAAATTGATTAGACATTTGCATTCTAGGCACGAGTCTTTTCAATTCCTTTACTTTACTGTTGAAGAGAGCTAGAGACAAGGTATGTATGCATAGCATATAATTTAGGAAACATTCTTGGGTGATTTTGCTTTTGAATGCTACTTTTCTATATCTTGCACACTTTGCACGAATCATTCTAAGGGCAAAACCCAAATCAAGATAAGGTGGGGAAGTCATTACCCTTCCTTAGCCCACAAACCATCTCCAAGCACGCACAACCTAAGCCTAAGTAAAATTTGATAGACGTTGGCCTTAGGGACATCTCGAACTCACTAGGAGATTATCCTAAAGAGGGAAGGTGTTGAAAATTGACTCCTGTCAAATCAGTGTCTAGGAAGGGGATTGAGGGCCGAAAGCCCGAAGATTGGTGGTTACTTAATTAAGGAACATCTTTGACGGAAAATCTCCCACCAATCTTGCCCTGACCTGGCTGATTAGCTTGTGGTCAAAGTCTACATTCTACCTCTTGTGGACAATCAACCAGTTAGGAGTTGTCTAGGTCGAGGTTACCTTAGACTAGGCTTGGTTGATTTCTATTGTTGACTGTTGTTTGAACTTGTTGTGACTGTGATTGTGTTTGTGTATGCAAGTGTGGTCAAGAGACCCCAATTCATCTAGGTTGACTAGAAACACATCACCACCCAAGTTTGAACCAAGACCAGATCCGGTAATGGCTCAATCCACATCACTGCAGGATAGGTTCTACTCGATTAGGACCTCACTTCCATCTTGCATTTCACTTCCATCGGTTCGTGAATACAATTTCGAGCTCAAGCCTTAATTCATCAACACACTCCCCAAGTTTCATGGTCTAGAGTCCGAAGATGCCTACTTCTTCATAAGAGAATTTGAGGAAGTATGTCTTATGATGAAAATCTCACACCTTGTAGATGATGCTATTAGGTTGAGATTTATCCCTTTCGCACTTAAGGACCTAGCAAAGAAGTGGCTCTACAGCTTAGCAGCCGGTTCCATCACATCTTGGGATGGTTTCATCAAGGTTTTCTTGAAGAAATTCTATCCTATCCATAAAACCGCTCTCATTAGGAAGACGATCATGCAATTCAAGTAAGAATCTAGTGAACCGTTCTGGAGGTACTTTGAACGCTTTAAGGACCTCCTTGTCCAATGTCCTCACCATGGAATAGAGAAATGGCGGCAATGCCAAATTCTCTATGACGGTTTAGACTATTCCACCAAAACCCTCTTAGAAAGTATGTGCCAAGGGGGTTTCTTGCAGAAAGATGAAGATGAAGGATGGGATTTGTATGAAAATTTAGCTGAGAAGACCATCCAATGGGAATCTGCTAGTGAGACCTCTAGGAATCCTAACTCAATCTCTTCAAAAGGAGGTCTCCATTCCATAGAATCGTCCATCGCTAATGAGGCTAAGTTAGCAAACCTAGCTAGAAGACTGGAAGCTCTAGAAACGAAAGAACCAAGTCCAGTCAATCAAGTCAGCCCGAACCAATTTCCACCCCCGGGCTGCACTTACTGTCAAGCCATGAATCATGTGTTCGAGGAGTGCCCAGTGTTTCAGGCTCAGCAATCCTACCATGAACCGATGAATGCGGCCTTTTCAAGGCCGAACAATAACCCTTACGCTCCAACGTACAATCCCGGCTGGAGAAATCACCCTAATTTCTCATGGAGCCAAAACAACAATGACCATTCACGATCCAATCATGCTAGCCACTTCCATCATGGTAATAATTCTTCCAATCATCAACCCAACTTCTCCAATTTCCATAATAATTCTCCCAACCATCCACCAAACTTCCCGAATTATCAACAGAACTTTCCTAATCAAGCTCCACAATCCTCCTTCCAGAATCCTCAATTAGAAAGGAGAATGACTGACTTTGAAAGAAACATGGAGAGATATATGAAAAACCAAGACTCTCTCATGCAGACCATTCAGAGGTTAGAGGTTCAAATGAGTCAACTAGCCAACCCACAGAATGAGAGACAAAAGGGTACCCTGCCTAGTCAGCCGGTTACCAATCCGAGGAATTCCAACAAGCTCATTTGGCTGAGGATCCTTCATTCAATCAATGTCATGCTATCCATACATTGAGGTCAGGAAAGAGAGTTGATAACCAAGTGTCAATACCACCCATTCCCATTCAGCACAACCAAAATCAAGCCTCCACCTCATCTAATCCAATTTCTTCCAATTCTGACGAGTCTGAAAAAGACAAGTCAGCCAGCCAGGTGCATCAGCCTATAGTACCATTTCCTAATAGGATGAAAAATAACAAGCAAAATCCTCACATGGACAAGATAATCGAGATGTTTAACCAAGTGAAGATAAATGTGCCACTTCTTGATGCCATCCAACAAGTTCCTTCCTATGCTAAGTTTCTTAAGGACATGTGCACCAAGAAGAGAAAGACTAATGTTCCTAAAAAGGTCTTCTTAGCCACTAATATTAGTGAGCTATTTTCGGGTCCTATCCCTGTTAAGTACAAAGATCCAGGTAGTCCCACCATTGCCTGCATAATAGGACAAGCCGAGATTAGTCGTGCACTTCTTGACTTGGGGCAAGTATCAACTTGCTTCCATTCTCTGTTTATCAACAACTCGGGTTGGGTGACCTTAGTCCAACTCGAGTCACCATCCAACTGGCTGACCGTTCTATTAAAGTTCCAAAAGGGGAAATTAATGATGTCCTGATCCGGGTAGGAGAGTTCATATACCCTGTAGATTTCATAGTTCTGGAGACACAACCTGTGTCCAACTCCAATCGTAGGGCTCAAACTCCTGTCATCCTAGGTCGACCATTCCTTGCTACTGCTAATGCCATCATCAATTGTAGGAATGGGTCTATGAGGTTAACCTTTGGAGACATGACTAGAGAAGTCAATGTCTTCAATCTAGGAAAACAACCCCGCGATATCGATGACCAAACATTTGAAGTCAACCTAATCGAGAACTTGACCAGTGAACACGGGGAAGAATTAGAATCAGAAGTGGAGATTGACTTCGAGTTAGAGTCTGATGACTTTAATCTTGATCAGGTTGTAGATTTTGCTGTGAATTGGGCCTCAAACCCCATTTCACCAACAATAGAGCCAACAGATTTGACTAGTCCTTCTAGTGAGCCTTTCTCTTCCTTAGAATTGAAAGCCCTACCTGCGCATCTCAAGTACGCCTATCTAGGCGAACAAGAGACCTTTCCCGTCATCATTGCCTCCCATTTAAATGATGGGAAGAAGAAGATTTAAAAGCTATTCTAAGAAAACATAGGGAAGCCATTGGGTGGACTATGACTGATATCAAGGGATTAAGTCCAACCATCGTTCAACATCGCATCCATCTCAATGAAGACGCCACACCCAAAAGAGACCCGCAGCGTAGGTTAAACCCTATAATGTAAGAGGCTGTTCTTGATGAAATCATCAAACTCTTAGACAATGGGATAATTTATCCCATTTCTGATAGCCAATGGGTCAGTCCTGTCCACGCGGTCCCAAAGCAATCTGGTTTCACCGTAGTGGAAAATGAGAACAAAGAGTTGGTTCAAACTCGACTTCCTACGAAGATTCGAGTTTGCATCGACTATAGGAAACTGAATGCTGCAACTCGTAAGGACCATTTTTCACTTCCCTTCATTGATCAAATGCTTGAACGTTTGGCGGGGCACGAGTATTACTGCTTCTTGGACAGTTACTCGGGCTATAACCAGATCCCTATCGCTCCTGAGGACCAAGAAAAGACCACGTTCACATGTCCATTTGGGACAATTGCTTATCATCGATGCCCTTCGGCTTATGCAATGCCGCAGCAACGTTTCAACGTTGCATGTTAAGTCTTTTCTCAGATATGGTAGAACGCTTCTTAGAAATCTTCATGGATGATTTCTCCATCTACGGAGATTCATTCACTCAATGTCTCCACCATCTTGAACTCGTCCTCCAACGTTGTGCTGAGAAAAATCTGACACTGAATTGGGAGAAATGCCACTTCATGGTAAAACATGGAATTGTCTTGGGTCATGAAATCTCCATGAAAGGAATTGAAGTGGATAGAGCCAAAATCGAGGTTATTGCTAAGCTTCCCATGCCTAAATGCGTTAAGGACATTAGATCCTTCTTAGAACACGCTGGTTTTTACCGACAATTTATCAAGGATTTTAGCAAAATCGCTAAGCTCTTGACTAATCTGTTAGCTAAGGATGTGTCCTTCACTTTCGATGCTGAATGCATAAATTCTTGGGAGAAGCTTAAGAGTGAGCTTATTTCTGCACCAATCATATCTGCACCGGATTGGTCTAAGCCGTTTGAGATCATGTGCGACGCTTCTGATTTTGCCATAGGCGCTGTCTTAGGACAACGCATTGATAACAAGCAGCATGTGATCTATTACTCTAGTAGGACTCTCAACGATGCACAACTAAACTACACTACGACCGAGAAGGAATTCTTGGCAGTAGTGTTTGCCTTAGAGAAGTTTCGTCCCTACCTACTAGGGTCCAAAACCACCGTTTTCACTGATCATTCTGCGCTTAGGTACCTCATGATGAAGAAGGATGCCAAGGCCCGACTCATTCGTTGGATCCTCCTTCTTCAAGAATTTGATCTTGAGATTCGAGACAAGAAAGGCGTAGAAAATGTCGTTGCTGACCACCTCTCACGGATACCTAATTCTCCATGCAACGAATTACCATCAATGAGGATTTTCCTGATGAACATCTCTTAGCCATCTCTAGGGAACCTTGGTTTGCTGATATAGTGAATTACTTAGTCACAAACCAAAACTACATCTCATTGGTCCAAAAACGATGTGCACCGGTTCTTGTCCCAAGTCCGGTATTTCTTTTGGGAGGAACCGTATCTTTTCAAATACTGTTCTGACCAAATTATTAGGAGATGCATTCCCGATGAGGAGGTTAGGAGTGTTCTGTTCTTTTGTCACGAACTTGCATGCGGTGGACACTTTGGTCCCCGCAAGACTGCTGAAAAGGTGCTCCAAAGTGGGTTTTATTGGCCCACTCTGTTTATGGATGCTTATGAATTCTGCAAGACGTGTCCTAGATGCCAAATGGTAGGAAGGATTTCACATCGAAATATGATGCCCCTCAACCCAATTCTAGAAATAAAACTCTTTGATGTTTGGGGCATCGACTTTATGGGTCCATTTCCTAACTCATTTGGAAACCAATACATATTGGTTGCTATGGATTACGTGTCCAAGTGGGTAGAAGCCATTCCGTGTAAAACTAATGATAACAAAGTTGTCATCAAGTTTTTGAAAGAAAACATTTTTTCCCGCTTCGGAACCCCTCGTGCTATCATCAGTGATAATGGCACCCACTTTTGCAATAGATCTTTTGAGGCCCTCATGCAAAAGTATGCCATAACTCACAAGTTGTCCACACCATATCATCCTCAAACCAGTGGGCAAGTTGAGGTTTCAAATAGACAAGTAAAGCTTATATTGGAGAAAACTGTGAACGAAAATCGGAAAGATTGGTCCTTCAAACTTATAGATGCTCTATGGGCCTACAAGACCGCTTTCAAGGCGATTTTAGGAATGTCTCCCTATAGGTTAGTCTATGGCAAACCTTTTCACTTGCCCGTTGAGTTAGAGCACCGAGCCTTATGGGCAATCAAGCAGTAGAATTTTGATTTGACTAAGGCCGGTGACCTTCAGAAATTACAAATTTCTGAATTGGAGGAGTTGAGAAATGAAGCCTATGAAAATGCTAGGATCACTAAAGAGAGAGTCAAGATTTTCCATGACAAGAACATCGTAAGAAAAACCTTTGTCCCCGGACAAAAAGTCTTACTCTATAATTCTAGGCTTCATCTTTTTTCAGGAAAATTGAAATCGAGATGGACTGGGCCATTCGTTGTAAAAATCGTGTTTCCACACGGTGCCGTTGAGATCAGTGACCCCAAGAATGAAAATGACTTTAAGGTAAAAGGTCAACGCCTTAAACCCTTCTTGGAATCGGTGCCGGTAAATGAAACGGCAATGGTCTTTTTGACCCAGTGTATCGGTAACTTTCCTCTTTTCCATTTTATTTCATGCACTTATACATTTCTTTCATACATTGGGGACAATGCATGAGATAAGTGTGGTGGAGGTTTCTAACATGACTGATATAAAAAAAAAAATTTAAAAAGGGTGGACAATATTTTGATATATTTTTTGTAGGAAATTAAGTCATTTTAAGGAATAGGAGATTCATAATTAGGATTTCTTACACTTGGTCAAAATAAGATAACTTGTTTGATTTTTAAGGTCAGGAAGAAAATTTGTAAAAGTAATTTAGTCTTGATATTTACCTTGATGACATATGCACACAAAATACACTTACACACTTAGGGTTTAAAAACTGAGACCTTTATGCCTTATAAAAAAAAGTCTAATTATTGATGAGCTAGGTGATTTGGCCTAAGAAAGCCTTAGTATTTATGCAAAATAATTAGATAAGTTTGAAAAAAAAATGTGTATCTTCTGATTAAGCTGGGTATCTATGCCTCATGAAGCATAGGTATTCACGCCTAAAAGGGGTACATCGTATAAAAAAATGTGTATCGTCTGATTAAGCTGGGTATTTATGCCTCATGAAGCATAGGTATTCACGCCTAAAAGGGATACATCGTATAAATAAAACCTTGGTCTCGTGGCCTTATCTGCTCGAGTATTTAAGTCCTTAGGGGTGTTTTCTCACCTGGTGCCCTAAAACTGTCCGGTTTGGGTGTCACCGATTGAATGCTCGTTACATGGGCAGATTAGAAAGCCTAATGGAATTGAGGAATAAATTTCACCAAAAATAAATAAATATAAGGCATAGGAGTTAATGTTGAAAAACCCTTAGTAAACTTCACAGTCACGATGGTGCATACGACTCAGGGTAAATTAATAGACTAGATGAGAAGTACAATTTGACTCCTTACTTTAATTGATGACATGTTTTTGAATAGAGACTAAGTTTAGGAATGATAAATTTGATATTCCTATAACTTATAGATTACTTAAACTCTCACAAATATACTTCAAATATTTTCTCCTTCCCCCAAAAAAACAAAAAAAAACAAAAAAAAAGCTTTCGAAAATACTAACTTTTTTCTCTTTCTTTTGGATTTTGTGGGTGTAATTCGCTGAAAATCCTCACGAGACAAAACTCGTCCTCTAGGGGTAACCTAGAGGTTTAACGGCTTGTTGCACATGCTCAGTGCAATCGAGTGACCTGCGAAAGTGGTCTAATAATTGATTCGAGTTAGTATAATGTTTTGCTTGAGGGCGAGCAAAAGATAAGTGTGGGAGTGTGATTTATCACATACATTGCATTTATATTGTCACTTTACCACACTTGTTAGCTAATAAATTCTATTAATAAGTTGTGTTTTTCTTTGCTAAATGTAGGCCCAAGTGCTTAAAGGAAGAAAGAAGAAACAAGCCCCAAAAGCCCACCAAATTCTGAATTAATTTAGAATTAATTCGAAGTGAAGAAATCTGGGCTAAATCCTGGCAAATCAAGAGGTTGAGAAAAATCCTCCCTGAATCGAGCGATTGAAGCCTCAAAATCAAAGCCTGTTTCGTCAATGGTTGGAGCAGAAACGAGAAAACCAGCAGGAGATACGGGATAATCTTCAAACCAAAAGCCCCCCTCTTGGTGTGGCCACCTGGCCACACCAATGCCGCGAAAACGCGGCCCAAGCCGCGTTTTCGCGGCAAAACAGTATCAGTTGGGGGAGCGTTTGCTCCCTTAATCTTCCCGGGATTCACCTCCTTTGGTTTTTGGCTATAAATACCCCTTTCAGCAGAGAAAAATGCAGCGAAGACTAGGATTAAGTTTTGCATTTATTTTCTTAGGATCTAGGCTTGTTGTTAGCTAGAACAAAAGTTGTAATTCTGTTGTTTACTTTGTAGTTCAGTATTAAAGTTTGTGAGAGAGAGGACTGAGGGCTTGTACTTGAAGATTGAAGTGACAACAATACAAAAGTCAAGCAAGTTTTCTTCCAATTGCAGTACGGTATGAGTTACATTATGTCTTTGTTTTCTTCTTCTTTCTCCATGGATAACTAAACATCTTTCTGGGCTTGCTATCGAACTTTCTCTTGCTTTTCTTCTCTCTTGTTTTTAAAAGAAAAAGGACCCGAGGACTCATATGAATGCCTTACTTAAAAGCCTTTCTTTTTGAAAGTGTTCTTGAAGGCACATGAGGATGGGTTTGGATGTTGAATTCACAACTCTTTCATGAACATCTCTTGAATCGTTTTTAACTTATTCTTGCTTCTTCGCGCTTGATTTTTTAACATTCGATTCTCCGATTTCTTGAAGAAAAAGACTCAACTCTTCTAACATCTTATGTGCTTTACTTAAACCTTTCTAAAAGACAACTCAAAGTTTTGCAAATGATCATCTAAGGGACTTAGCATTTTAAGAGAAGAATAATCAATTGAGTAGTAAGATAGTGAGCCCAGACTTTCTTTATTATTACAAACAACAAAATCATTTTCAAGTTTTCTAAATCACCTTCTCCAAAACCTTTTCCGAAAGTTGCAAATTTTCTTTCATTCATCTCTTTCTTTCCATTCTCTTTGTCCTAAAAAACGAACACAATTTCTTGTTTTAAAAAGATTCACCAAAAAGCTTCCATCGCATCCTCCTTGTGGACACGATACGTTAGCCACAAGCTACACGGTACATTCTTAAACTCATTGGTTGTTTCTTTATTTTAGCAATCAGTTGTGCTCAAGAAAACACACACACACACACACACACACATATTTCACTTTTCAAAATACAAGTTTTTTTTGGTTAGTTGGTTCTAGTGCATGTTTGATGGATATACATGTTTCAAAATATTTCATATTTTTATATCTAGTGTAAAACATGTATTTCAACTCCTATAGCATGTTACTCAAATCTCAGACCATTTAAAAATATTTCCAAAATTTTCAAAGTTTAAAAACATTTTTAAAAAAATCTGTTTTAGGCCTCACGGTCGACCGGGCGGTCAACCGGACCTATTTCAGGCCAGATCGGTCGATCGTCTGGTTGACCGGGCCTTGTGGGCTTGGGCGTGCACGTCTGTGCACGTCTGTGCACGTCTGCCGGTCGACTGGGCCAGTCGACTGACAGACCATGCGGTCGACCGACCGGTCGACCGACTGTAAGACCCTTAGTCTCGGGTTTTGTCGGTTGACCGGCCCGGTCGACCGACAGTTCAAAATTTGTTTTGTTTAGCCCGCGGTCGACCGGACCGGTCGACCGAAGCCAATGGCTCTTTTGCCATGTGGCTTGCCAGTTGACCGGACCGGTCGACCAACAGCCGTCAAAAGAGCCCAACGGCTCTTTCTTGAAATCTTTTTTGATTTTAATGCTTCTTACACCTATTTCTGAATTCCTAGTGGCTAAACTCTACCCTAATGACCTAGTATTCATTATGGATGATATGAATTCACTCCCTATAAATAGAGATCATTGATTACATGTTTAATACAAGAAAAATTCTTATTGTTTCAAGTTTTTCAAAAAAGAAGAAAGTTTACTTGCATTGCTTTTCAAAGTTCTTTCATTTGCTAAAGTTTTCAGTTGGTTTACAAGCTATTTTTACTTCTTTACAACTAAAATTTTTCTCACTTCACTTCTTGAGTCAAAAATCATCTCCACTCTATAAGAAGTTGTAAGAGAGAGTTTGTGGTCTTTTGATCACCAAGTGACTTGTATTTCCTTGTGTTGAGATCCCTCTTGTGTAGAGGTTGGATTGGTTGGAGTTGGGTACTCCGGTCTTGTGTAGACCAATTGTAATCCTCTTGGGTGTAAAGGTTCCGATGTGAAAATTCCCTTTGTGGATTTAGTTGAAATCCTTCATAGTGGTGAAGGCGGGGACGTAGAGCAGTGGCTCGAACCTCGAAATAAATTACTTGTGTTTGTGATTGGTTTTCTTGTTGCTTTTCATTGCTTTACATTCCTAACTTGTGATATTGTTTGTTTGCTCTTCATCATTTCAATCATTTCATTGACTTGCATTTTTCGGTCTTTACTCATCTCAATAAGAAAGTAATTACGCGCCTCAACTCATAATCTAGAGGAATCAAAGAGAAGTTCTAGAGCCCTTCACAGGGAATTCGGCTTCAATTTCTTATTTTGAGTGACCGCTTGCATCATTTATACTTAGTTGTTTAAAAAGATCATTATATTAGCTTTAACACTTATTCACCCCCCTCTAGGTGTTTTTCACCTAAAACACAGATAATATCTCCAACCGATCAGTTTCAATAACTGAGGACATCGATTGGCACGTATAGTAGGCGTAGTATGGGATGCGTTTATTATGTGGCAATTGGTGTTCACTGACATAATTAATAATGATAAACTGATAATGTATTGTGACTAACCGTGATCACCGGACTGTACGTATATATAATTATAATCGATATATGATTGTACACATGACCGAATTGTATACCAGACTAGTGAGATATGGTAGGTTACACATCTTGACATTAATGATCAGGATACCAGTTATATATCGATCATAGATTTGTTCTTGATATTGATTATTCTGTTATGTTTCATTTCAGTTATCATGTTGTTATTGCTTGTGTTGTTATGCACGAACACCTTTTCCTTTACACACACACTCATTAGGTCGCTTCTGACGATCCTGGATTCGCACGTCTTGAATTTTTGGACACTTTCTTATATTGTTCAGGTGTTCGTGTGATCGTATGCGTTATGAGGAGCTGGAGTCTCTCTTTTCATAATTATAGGTATTCTTGGTATTTTATTCATGTTATTTTTGATTCTATCTTTATCATATCCAGTTACCATTTTCTTCCTTTATTCATCTATTATCATTGTGTTAGATATTTATATGTCATTTTGCAGTGATATTGAATTATCGTAGTAGATTTTGTAGCTTGTTAAGGTTACTTTAGGCTTAGCGTATGTGAGTGGGTATTTTTCTCGCGTACATACGTCGCCGACCTTTGTCGTGACTCCATTTTCGCGTATTTAAGGAAGCAAGGCGTGACAGGGTTTTCTTATATCAGAGCCAGATTCAACAAAAAACGGACTTGATTCTTACCGAACTTGAACAAGCTATAATTACACTGCAATATATATATAGGATTCACACAATGATATCGAGTCTATTAAGAGTTGATCGTTCTCTCCTTTGATATCCATCTCTTTGACCTGTTGATATCTCTGATTCTAACTCTTCTTCTAGAATAATCATGATTTCATCTTGACTCTTATTCTTCTTTCTGATTCAAATTCCCTGATTTGTCTCTTGAGTCTAGTCGCTCCATGTTGAAGCCGGTAATAGAAGATCAGAGCGCACAACAGAAGCGTAGTGGACTCATGATGTGTCCAGAAGCGACGTAGAAGCTTGTTTGTTTTCTTTCTTGATTTTGATTTTCTATCATTCCCTACTTTATCAAAAATTTGAGGACGAAATTTTTATAAGGAGGGTAGAATGTAATATCTATAGTTAGTAATACTGTATTTTTATTTTCCTACAGTATTTATTCTTCTTTACTAATTATTTTATTAAGATTATCAATTAACTTAATTTATTACTTCTTCTTGTTATTATTAATATATATTAAATATGCAAATTATTTTAAGATGGTAAATGGTAATTTGGCTTTATATATAATACCAATATTTCTTATTAATATTTTTAATCCTTATTACTATTATTTCTATCATTATTATTATTATTGATTGATATTATTGGTAGTGGATATTTCTATTATCATTTCATTATTAATTATTTTTATTATTGTTATTATTAATAATATTGTTATTATTCTTATTGTTATTATTTTATTTTATTATTATTATGTTGTTATTAGTAGTAGTATCATTTCCTACTTCCTTTGATTCTTGAGTCTTTTCCATTATCTAATCCATATCCAAACCCCAATACCCGTTATCCTCTTTTATTCCCATACCCATGATCCTAATACCCAATTAGACCCAATACCCATAAACCCACCACCCAATAACTTATCTATATAATCCATTCTCTAACCCCTAATCAAAACCTAATCTTCATCATAATCTTCCTCCTCCAATCCAGGCCGCCGCCCCCTATTGGCCTACAAGCCCTCCACGCCAGCCGTCACCTCCCTCACGGTACTGCACCAACCCAGGCCGTGAGCTATCTTTCCTCCCTTCCTCCATTAACAGCAGCCCTTCTCCTTTGATGTCGCAGATCCACGGCAGTCTGGTCGCTGCCGCATCATGGTGCACCCCTCTTGCAGACCCCCGAAACCACCGAGACCCGGCAGCACGTCCCCTCCTTCCTTGCTGAGCCCTCCACAACATCCCCTCCTTCATCATCCACCAAGCTCCCCACGCCATGTGCAACGCCGAGCCAACACACCGCACACCCCCCTTGCGCGCGTGCTGCCATCTCACTAGCCCATTGGCTAAGTCCCTTTGCGAACACCCCCAAGGCAAGCCAAGTTCCCAACATTTTGGCCAAGAAACATTCTAAGTCTGAACCCCTCTTTCGTCTCTCTGTGGGTCGCGTTGATCGCTGTCGGCGAGCGTGAACGCACCCACGCCCTTCACAGCGATATTCTAAATCCAACGACATCCTCCGCGGCCCCCGACGCCTCCACCAGAGCCTCCGTCGGCGCGTCGCAAGTCGCCCGAGGTTAGTGCTGTATTTGTGTAAGGGTAAAGTGAAAATAATTGGAAAGTGTATATGTGTGTTTGTGTGTGTGCGTGAGTGTAGTTAGTGCATAATGTATATGCATGGATGGGTGTGTATGTATATGCATAGTATATGTCTTGATATAATTATATGTATATATATATGCGTATACTCGTGTATAGGTATATATGTGTATGTACGCATGATTATGAGTGAGCATGTATGTATATTATATGTATATATATATAAGTGTATGTATTTATATTAATGTGTGTTGGTATTTATTTAAGTATGCATGTATGTTGGGTATGCGTATACGTGTATATGTATGTGTATGGGTATACGCGTATGTGTCTGTATGCATGTGTAGGTATTAATCGTGTATTTATGTTTATATGTATGCGTTGGTTAAGTGCTACAGTGTTTCTGACCCATTCGGTGAGATCGAACCCAGCTACAGGAGACCCGGACCTGATCAGGATTCGTGCTCGTTGTGGACCCGATACATAGATAATTTGAAGACCGTCCCATGGGATGATCCGGAGATCTGTACCAGTTTGTGCAGTGAAGACCAGACGGCGATTCGGTTCCGAAACTGCGTCATTTCATGTGAATGTTTATTCTTATGTCATTTTCTTCTTTACTGTTATTGTGTTTTATTCGTATTATTTAATGTGACTTTATATTATATTTTACCAGTTTGACTTGTTGTATCACTTCATGAGACATTAGTGATTGTTCATCTTTTAGGTGTAATTGATATGAGCTTGTATCAATATCATTTCATGTGTTGGTAAATCACTGCTGTTGGCTTAGGCCTAGTATTGATATACCATAGACTGGACTTGATCTTGTAATTGACCTAGTGGTGATAAATCTTCGAATATAAGTATGTTGATCTTGAGGCTGATTGACTGATGATTGAGGATTAGAGATTCATATTTATGTTTGGTATTTATTAGACAAATTGTTTAGTGACTTTTCCGATTAGAACTCTTTTGGATATTGAGGATGTGTTAGACATGATGTTACTTTATCGACAGACTGTTTTACCGATACATGAATATGTGTGAATATAATACTATTGACGCTTGTGTATATGATGAGACAAATTTCTGCACTATTAGGAGCTATTATTTCTAGATTCCTCCATTGGTGAGCTTGACTGATGTATTGATGACCTTATTGATATTGATTACTAGATATAGTGAGGATTTAGATTTCATATTCATCGAGGATGTGACACTCCTTAATTATGATCTTGATTTTGGATTGATGAAATAAAGACTTTTGGAATTATCCTAGTGATTTGATTGAGTACTGATGATCTTATCAATGTTGGATATTAGATGTAGAGATGATTGAGATGTTATGTTGATCGAGGACGTTATATTCTTTAGTTATGATCTTGATTATGGTTGGATAAGTTTGATTTTGATCTCAGGGATATATATATTACTTCATGATTGGTTCTTGACTATTTCAGTTATGGAGATAGAGTTATTATGAATGATTTCATTGATATCGGTGACTATATTACATGTTCGGAGTTTTATGACAGCTATTGATCGATCTGATTTATTGATGTCTTAGAGGATGGATATATCGATGACTTTGAGGATATGAGTTGATTATATACATTGCCCAGATTATTCTATTCATGACAGTAGGTCATTACTCATCCTGAATATCTTAATTTACCTGAGAAACTTGACTGATTATACTAGTTATCTACCTGATACTATTATCCATGTTACTTAACTACTAGGAAAATATTGTTACACGATAACAACACCCTCATGTTATACTTGTTATATATCCTGTTATACCGGTGTCCTGGTCGCTGACATTATATATCCTGTTATGCCGGCATCCTGATTACAAATGTTGACACATTATATATCATGTTATACTGGAATCCTGATTACACATGTTGACATTATTACCGGGACTATAGCCGAGTTATCCCAGTAATCTAAGTAACATGTACATTAAATAATCTTAATAATAAATAACATGATCATTAAACAACTTACACTGCACCCGTCCTGTTCCTGTTCCTGTTCCTGTTATACATGTTATGCATGTACCTGACCTGTTATACATGTTCCTGACTATCTTGTGGTAGGTGCTGGTTCAGCGCCAGGAGTCTGGGCCGTGGTCCTGGGTATGCACGGGACCCACCTAAAACAGGGACAATATCTCCAATCGATCAGTTTCAATAACTGAGAACCTCGATTGACACGTGTAGTAGGCGTAATATGAGATGCGTCTATTACATGTGACAATTGGTGTTCGCTGACATAATTAATAATTATAAACTGATAATGTATTGTGACTGACCG
Organism: Agave tequilana; assembly: GCA_038442645.1. Classification (NCBI taxonomy): domain Eukaryota; kingdom Viridiplantae; phylum Streptophyta; class Magnoliopsida; order Asparagales; family Asparagaceae; genus Agave; species Agave tequilana. Next base: position 94,757 of record JAVJIF010010230.1, read on the forward strand.
TGATCACCGGACTGTACGTATATATAATTATGATCGACATATGATTGTACACATGACCAAATTGTATACCATACTAGTGACATATGGTAGGTTACACATCTTGACATTCGTGGTCAGGATACCAGTTATATATCGATCATAGATTTGATCGTGATATTGATTATTCTGTTATGTTTCATTTCAGTTATCATGTTGTTATTGCTTGCGTTATTATGCATGAACACATTTTCCTTTACACACACACTCATAGGTCGCTTCTGACGACCCTAGATTCGCACGTCCAGGACTTTTGGACACTTTCTTATATAGTTCAGGTGTTCGTGTGATCGTACGCGTTATGAGGAGCTGGAGTCTCTCTTTTCTTAATTATAGGTATTCTTGTTATTTTATTCATGTTATTTCCTGATTCTATCTTTATCGCATCCAGTTGCCATTTTCTTTCTTTTATTCATCTGTTATCATTGTGTTAGATATTTATATGTCATTTTGCTGTGATATTGAATTATCGTAGTAGATTTTGTAACTTGTTCAGGTTACTTTAGGTTTAGCGTATGTGCGTGGGTATTTTTCTCGCGTACATAAATCGCCGACCTTCGTCGCGACTCCATTTTCGCGTATTTTGGGAAGCGAGGCGTGACATAATCCCTAATCCTTACCGATTTGGCAAGAGTCTGGTACTAACAACTTTCTCCCGAGGTGAATCAAGAGTCTGATATATCCCTAGGGCCTAACATCTAACAAGTTTTATTTAGCCTTAGGTTGTGTGAGTTGGGGGGTGGCTTTTGGGCTAAGGGAGGGTAATGACTTCCCCACTTTATCTTATCATGAGATTTGCCCTTAATTCTGATTCATACAAGTGAGCAATATAGACAAGAATAAACACTCAAAACAAGTAAATCACCCACGTGTTTTTTCTAGTCTATATGCAATGCAATATGAACACCTCAATCCAGCTCACAACAACAGAACAAAATACAGTATATTGGAATGAAATTGACATATGCCTATGATGCAAATGTTTAAACTATTTTAATACATTCAATTTACTATTTTTTTTATTGCAGTGTACATGTAATCAAAATAGAAAACTAATAGCAGATAGAAGATCAATATTAGAACTATGATAACCCAGCAGAAAATTAGGCCCAGAGACCAGAATAGAGCTGTGTTTTCGCGGCTTCAAGGCCCGAGGCACGGCAAAAATTGGGAAGTAGGCTTCCTGCTTTCTACAGCAGGGAGCTATAGGAGGGTACAATCATCTGCAATGATCAGTTTCTGCAAAATTTGACCTGAATGTAGAAATAGAGAAGAGAATGTTAACAAAAACATGAACTAAACTATTCTCATCCCAGCAATGGTACCAAAATGATGAGATGGAAGCATGCACGAAAACGTATATTTTGTAAAATCAATGAAAGTATGTGTGCTTAGGCTTCCTCGATACTTTCAAATTAGCAAAGGGGCTAAACGGGTCAAATTCACAGGGATGGAAGGCAATAGAAGCATTACCAGTTCGCATCCCATGATTGTTAACAAGTCCTTCTTTGTTTAGATAGAATCAAAAAGAAAAACAAAACTAGAAGTGGTAGGAGGAGAAGGCGAAGAAAACATAAAAGAAATGATAGAAAAGTTATAGTTTGAAAATGGTTTTGATAACAATGATAAAAGAGGAAGAAATCTCGTGGTTACTAACTTCTAAACACTCCACTAAACATGCTAGAATCTTGAGACATAGTTGCCCCACATAGATCCTTGGCCATCACTAATCTTGTATTCAAGAGCTTTTCAAAGCATGACATATAAGATAGTTCTCCATATCAAAACTCGACTAACAAGATATAAGCTACTATTAATCCATCAAAATCGGTTAGAGGCAAGTATGAAATAAAGAATGAAATGCAAGTTAGCTTGTTAGAAGTTAGGAATTATAAACCATCATCATGAGCTATCAATAGCTCTTAAAAGAGTAAGGCCATGTAGAGGCTATTAGATTTATATAGATTATCAATCAAGTGTTAGAGATTAGTGGTTAGAAGTTGTTACCATGAGAGAAGACTGATCGGCAAAAAGCAAGCACAAGAATAAGTAAAAAGAGTGTGGATCGATGTTACTGCTTTTGTGATTCTTCCGCAGTAGCGAAGTGGCTATACTGGTCATATCCACAAGGAGGGAGAGCGATGAAAGCTTGATGCGGCTTCTTTGTCCAAGAAAAGAGAAAATTCTTTGTTTCAAATAAAGAATTGGAAAATGAAAACAGGTTGGTTTCAAGAATTGTTTGAGAATGATTTGGTGGTTTGTAAAGTTAGATTTTCTTAATGGTAAAAATGCATGGCTAACTTTCTACTAAGTGCTCCCACTAATCCCTAACTTCTTGAAGATGTAGCCTCATGATGGATCATAGGCAAGCATATCCTTATGCATAGGAACTATTCATGTGGAAATCGAGTGAAAGTTCTTCCAATAATTTAGCTTAACACGGCAAAAACTTGGACATTCCCTTATCAAGATCCAATTGAAGGCGAGAATACGGGAAGACAAAAGTGCACTAATGGTCGGCAAGTTAAAAGAAAAATCTCTAACTTACAAAAACAAGCAAAGCATACAATTCATATATCATCAAAAACCCGTTAAGCATGAAATATAAGAAAATGAATACTGGAATAAAAGTTAGAGTTAGAACCCTCGTCTTAAGATATCATAACTCTTGTTTGCACATGGCTTATTTGACATTATTGACTCATTTGGGTTTATCAATCAAGTTGTTAGAGATTAGTGGGTTAGTACTTAGTTAGCCATGCAATGGAAGAGTTAGTTAGACATGGTAGTAAAAGAAACTGATTGAGTCAGAACATGCACACAAAAATACAGAATTTCAGATTTAGTAAGTTCTCTTTTAGGCTGCAAAGTATGGTTAAAGTTCTTCTTTAGTTATTTAAAAGAAAAAGGAAAAATTGTTAAATTCAAATTAGAAAGAAGATGGTAGATTAAGAAGATGAAAAAGGAAAATTTGATTATATACAAAGAAATGGAAAAGAGTGATAAAGATAGCTGGATTGTGGTGTTCTAAACTAAATAATTAAAAGAAAAGAAACTAAAAATTACTTACTTCTTTTGGCCAAATACCTACCTTGAATCTTTTACAATGATGTTACCTTGAAGCGAGGCGATCAACGTATAGCCCATAAGAGTTGATTCCGTTTCCTCCACATTATATCATCAAGACGTTGCAAGTATGAGGTGATACAGAATGAAACTCAAAATTCATCGTCATGGGCTATCGGTGACACTTGTAAAGGCAAGGCTCTTTCGATGCTTTTAGACTCACTTGGATAACAATTGTACCAAAAGAAGAAAAGTAGAGAAGAAGAAGAAAAACACAAAAAAATAAAGTACAAAAGGAAACTACAGATTTGATTTCATAACAATAAGAGAAAAGAAGGAAATCTTACACCGGTGTCACTCTCAGCACAAGCTTCGTTCTCGTTCTCCTATGAAACTCTGATCTCCTCTGATTTACATAAATTAAAACTAAAAATTACATGAAAAGAAAAACAAAAACCTACACTAAAAAATGAAAAAAATGGACTAAATCCTATCTCTGCATGGTCGTCCCCTGGAGGCTCTGAAAATCCCAGTATTTATAGGCAAAACCCAACCAATAGGAGCGTATGAAGATAGGGGGAGCAAACGCTCCCCCTAACTCACCAACAAAGCTGCGAAAACATGGCTTTGGCCGCGTTTCCGCGGCCAGGGTGTGGCCAGTTGGCCACACCCTGTTGGTGGTGCTCCCCGGTTTCTCGATTTGTATTTATCTTTATCTGGATTTGCAGTTTATGTCCGAGATTTTGACGAAATGGCCTTTGATCCTTGGCTTCAACCGATCAATTTGTAGGGATTTGTTCTAACTAGTTTTCAACCGATCTGAACCGACCTGATCTGCCCTGATTTACTGAGTTCGAATTAATTCTGATTTAATTCAAAATTTGATGGGCTTTTGGGCTCATTTCTCTTCACTCTCCTTTAGGAATGGGCCTGCAAATAAATTAAACATTTAATTAGGAAAATGTAGAGTTTATTCTATAATAAGTAGGAGAATATGATAATAAATGTGCAATATTAGTGACCAATCACACCCCCATACCTATCTTTTGCTCGTCCTCGAGCAAAACAACTAAACTATACTAAGGATTATTAGACCACTTTCGCAGGTCACTCGATTGCACTGAGCATGTGCAACAAGCCGTTAAACCTCTAGATTTTTCCTAGAGGACGGGTTTTGTCTCGTGAGGGTTTTCAGTGGATTACACCCACAAAATCCATAAAGAAAAGAGAAACAAAGAGTTAGTATTTTCGAAAAGCATTTTGAAAGAGAAAAGTATTTGAAATATAATTGTAAGATTTAAGTAATCTATAAGTTATAGGAAAACGGAATTTTTCATTCCTAAACTTAGTCTCTATTCAAAAATTTGTTATCAATCAAAATAAGGAGTCAAATTGTACTTCTCATTTAGTCTATTATTTTACCCTAAGTCATATGCACCTTGTGACCGTGAAAATTTTGACTAAGGGTTCATTAACTCTAACTCTTATGCCTCATTTATTTTTATATATATATTTTTTGTGGTATTATTCCTTAGTTCTATTAGGCTTTCTAATCTGCCCATGTAACGAGCCTTTAATCGATGACTCCCAAACCAAACGATCTTAGGGCACCGGGTGAGAAAACACCCCAAGGACTTAAGGACTCGAGCAAACAAGGCCACAAAACTAAGGATTTTATTATTTGAACCCCTTTTAGGCGTGAATACTTATGCTTTATTAGGCACAAATACCCAGCTTAATGAGAGAATTTTGATATATATATTTTTTTCTCAAACTTATCTAATCATCTTTTGCATAAATACTAAGGCTTGCTTAGGCCAAGCACCTAGCTAATCAATAATTTTATTTGTTCATCTTTCATAGATCTATTTTTTTTCTTTTTTTTCTTTTTTTTATATATAAGGTATAAGAATCTTTGTTTTTGAACCCTAAGTGTGTAAGTGTATGAAGTATGCATATTTCATTAAGGTAAAGATCAAGACTAAATTACTTTGAAAAATTATCTTCCTAACCCTAAAAATCAAACAAATAATCTTATTTTGACCAAATTTAAGAAATCCTAATTTTGATTTTCCTATTCCTTAAATTGACTTAATTTCTTACAAAAAATATGTCAAAATATTGTTTCTATTTTCAAAAAGTTTTTAAAAGTAAAGATTTTTTTTTTTAAAAAAAGAAAACCTAAGTTATGTAAGACCCTCCCCACACCTATCTCATGCATTGTCCTCAATGTATGAATTAATGCATGGATGCATGAAAAAAAGATAGGGAAGGAAAATACTGCCTTAAGGTGGTGGTTCCGGTGGTGGTCTGATTGGTCCACGAAATGTGGCACAATCGACTTTGCATGGAGTTTGGAGGAACCCACCAAAAATCTCTCTAATATAACCCATTAAAATGATGTATCCATGAAGGATTTTTATTAAAAATTTAACCCCATCTAATTTTCAAATTCCATAATTAATTTCGGAGTCAAATTTGTCAGCCGCCTTGTCGCAAAATGGAGTGTGAAAAGATATAATGATTGACTTGGACCTAGGAAGTACGGAAACTAATACCGACTCAGGAAAGTGACTTAAGTCAAGTAAAGGTTCAGGAGTCGAGATTGGTTCAGGAAGTGGGTCCAAGTTAAGAAGTTGAAACTCAGGTCCACATTCATTTTCCAACAATAGAATGTGACTTAATATTGGTGATTCAAGTTCAAGAATGATAGGTGTGGGAATCAAAACTGACTCTAAAATATTACTCAAGTCGGGTAACAAAACAGGAGTCAAAATTGATTCGGGAATTTGAACTGGATCGCAGAGTTGAGAATCTAGGTCACATTTCTCATTGTGTTCAATGTCATAAAAATAAGAACTTACCATTTGTCAATAGGACTTTCAAAAGTGTAAAATTGGTCAAGTTCAATATGATCATCAAAGATGGGTGATTCAATTTCATGATGAATTGGCACAGGATCCAATGTTGACTCGGGAAAAAGATTGAAATCAGGTGAAGACACCGGAGTCATTATTGAATCAGGAAGTAGAATTGAATCACTAAGTTGAAGTTCATGATCATATTCATTTTCAAGTTCAATTTTAGGAAAGGGATAACTTGCCAAACTGTCAATGTCACTTTCAAAATTTGTAGTTTAGGCAAGTTCAAATGATTGTGCTTAAATGGAACCTTGTGTTCCAAAACAACATGACTCTTTGGCTCTAACAGAATGGTTACCGACATCAGAACTGGCCAAACGGTGAGAACGTAGAGATTGGACCATCATATTTATGTCGTGATTACGAGCGTTTTGAGCCGAGTCATGGCTTCAAGCATCTTTTCATAGTTGATAGGTTCATCGTTTTGTTATGATTGGTCTTGAAAAGATGAAGTGTTGTTTTGGAATTGGTGGTAAAATTGTGAGTCCATCAGATTTTGTGATTGTTGTTTGAACTCACGCATACTCATCTCCAAAATTGATGGTTTTCTATTTTGGACTGGTGGAACTGAGTATGAATCTTGGAAATATTGTGGACAAGGTGGATAAGGAGGACAAGTTGGTTGAAAATTAGACTCGGGGGAGGTGAATCCCCACTGACTCTGTGAAGAGTTGAAATAATTCTGGAAATTATGGTTATAAGATTGGGGGCATGTGTTATATTGATTCAGATAAGACCAATCCGGCACACTATGTTGGTTAAAGTTATGATATGCCGGGTTGGTAATATCCGAAAAAGAGGTTGGTGTGTAATATGGATTACCATTAAAATTGGAATAATTATTGTTATAAGCCATATCACACAATAAAACACAAACAAAGAAAAAAAATGAACTAATAAGCAAATAAAAAAATTCTAACCTAAGTTAGGGTAGACCTTTAACCTAGACGACTCCTAACTGGTTAGACTGTCCATAGGAGGTATAATGCAGACTTTGATCACAAGCTAATTAGCCAGGTCAGGACAAGATTGGTGGGAGGTTATCCGTCAAAGACGTTCCTTAATTAAGTAACCACTAACCTTCGGGCTTTCGGCCCTTAATCCCCTTCCTAGACACTGATTTGGCAGGAGTCAAATTCCAATACCTTTCCCCTTAGGATAATCTCCTAATTGAGTCTGAGATGTCCCTAGGGCCAACGTCTACTCATTTTTAGTTAGGCTTGGGTTAGTGAGTGAGGAGAAATTTTGTGGGCTAAGGGAGGGTAATGACTTCCCCACCTTATCTTGTTTATAGGACAAGCCCTTAAGTCAATTTAGTGCAGTGTACAAGTATATAGAAAAAAGTAACATTCAAGCAATATTTCATACAAGAATCAACCTTATACTAAATGCTATGCACACATACCTTGGCTCCAGCACTCTTCAACAGTAAGTAAAAAATGAAATGAAATAGACACGTGCCTAAATACAAAGTCTAAATCATTTTTAGCATTTACAATCAACTTTTTACTGTTGTGTTAGAAATATATATACAGTGAGTCAAACAAGGAGATAAATGCTACAGAAATTTAGATTTTAATTCAGCCAACCTGCAAAAATACAGGTTAGTAGTTCACTCAGTTTTGCCACTGGAATGTAGCAAATCTGAGCGCTTCTGGGCTCTGCTTTCTTGAGCAGAGTCCAGGGCCACTTATATGTCCACTGCAACAAATATTCCTTGTTGTTAAATCTGTACGCACAACAAAGAAGAAAGTTAACCAAAAATGTAAACTTTTAAAGAGAGTAACTTACCGTCCCTCCCCGGCAACGACGCCAAAATTTGATTGAGTCAGAACATGCACACAAAAATATAGAATTTCAGATTTAGAATAAAGAGTGCAACTTACTCAATTATACCGCAATAGCAAATAGCTATGCGGGTCGTGATCCACAAGGAGGGACTAGCGATGGAAGCTTTTTAGTAAGTTCTCTTTTAGGCTCCAAAGTATGGTTAAAGTTCTTTTTTAGTTCTTTAAAAGAAAAAGGAAAAATTGTTAAAGTCAAATTAGAAGAAGATGGTAGATTAAGAAGATGAAAAAAATAAAAATAGATTATATACAAAGAAATGGAAAAGAGAGATAAAGACGGCTGGATTATGGTGTTCTAAACTAAATGATTAAAAGAAAAGAAACTAAAAATTACTTACTTCTTTTGGCCAAATACCTACCTTGAATCTTTTGTAATGATGTTACCTTGAAGCGAGGCGATCAACGTATAGCCCATAAGAGTTGATTCCCGTTTCCTCCATATTATATCATCAAGATGTTGCAAGTATGAGGTGATACAAAATGAAACTCAAAATCCATCGTCATGGGCTATCGGTGGCACTCGCAAAGGCAAGGCTCTTTCGATGCTTTTAGACTCACTTGGATAACAATTGTACCAAAAGAAGAAGAGTAGAAAAGAAGAAGAAGAACACAAAAAAATAAAGTACAAAAGGAAACTACAGATTCGATTAAATAACAATAAGAGAAAAGAAGGAAATCTTACACCGGTGTCACTCTCAGCACAAGCTTCGTTCTCGTTCTCCTCTGAAACTCTGATCTCCTCTGATTTACATAAATTAAAACTAAAAATTACATGAAAAGAAAAACAAAAACCTACACTAAAAAAATGAAAAAATGGACTAAATCCTATCTCTGCATGGTCTTCCCTAGAGGCTCTGAAAATCCCAGTATATATAGGCAAAACCCAACCTATAGGAGCGTATGAAGATAGGGGGAGCAAACGCTCCCCCTAACTCACCAACAAAGCTGCGTAAACGCGGCTTTGGCCACGTTTCCGCGGCCAGGGTGTGGCCAGGTGGCCACACCCTGTTGGTGGTGCTCCCCGGTTTCTCGATTTGTATTTATCTTTATCTGGATTTGCAGTTTATGTCCGGGATTTTGACGAAATAGCCTTTGATCCTTGGCTTCAACTAATCGATTTGTAGGGATTTGTTCTAACTAGTTTTCAACCGATCTGAACCGACCTGATCTACTCTGATTTACTGAGTTCGAATTAATTCTGATTTAATTCAGAATTTTATGGGCTTTTGGGCTCATTTCTCTTCACTCTCCTTTAGGAATGGGCCTGCAAATAAATTAAACATTTAATTAGAAAAATGCAGAGTTTATTCTATAATAAGTAGGAGAATATGAAAATAAATGTGCAATATTAGTGACCAATCAGAAACAACAAAAGAAAAGAAGCAAAGAGAAAGGGAGTTACATTACAACAAGAAAGTAAAAGCAAATGGAAAACACAAGTAAATGGAAAGAAGAAGAGAAGTAGTTACTTGTATTAGCTTGTCACCTTCAAATACAACTCTTACACACACTCTCTCTTTCACTCTAATGGCTAAACTAAAACTAGAATAAGAAGGAAACAAAACAACTACAATCCTAAAAATAAGATAACAACAATGCTCTAAACTCTGGATCTGCTTCTGTTCAGACCCCATGGGGGTATTTATAGGCACCAGGGGAAAGGGGGCCAGGGGACAACCCCTGGTCCAAAGCCCGGGCGCGCCCGCACCCGTATTGTCGAGAAAACGTGGCCATGCCAGGGCGGCGCGCGCCTGGCTTCGGGCAGCGTGTCGTCCTGTCTGTCCCCTGTCAGGTGGATCTTCTGGTTTCTAGATTTGATGCCCTGAGCTGACAAAATCTCCACTCTAAAGTCAATGGCTATTTGGTAGGCCTTTAATCACCATTAAATGGTGATTTAGGGTCTTCTTCTTCATTTGCACACCATAGACCTAGAATCAAGCAAGCAGAGCTTTATTAGCAGAATTTTATATCAAATACATATACAGATGTGATAAAGATTGTGCAAAATTAGAGACTAACCACACTCCCACACTTATCTTTTTTGCTCTTCCCGAGCAAAAAAAAAGAAAATTATTACACCACTTTCGCAGGTGACACGATTGCACTGAGCATGTGTAACAAGCCTTTAAACCTCTAGGTTTTTCCTAGAGGAGTGTTGTCTCCTGAGGGTTTTCAGCGGATTGCACCCACAAGTCCAATAAGTGAAAAAAATATTTAGTTGTTTGCAAATCTCTTTCAAGAAAAAGAACTTTCAATCATCTAAGTAAAAATGACCGAATGATGTAAGAATTAGGTTCAACCCTCATAAGTCCTCTTATATTTTAGCCTTCATAAAAGAAGAAATTATGATTTTTCTTCAAATTTACAAAGGATCTTGTACTTCTAACTCATTCTGTTATTTTATTTTAGATAGATATGCATAATGTGTAAGTGTGATGTGCTTGGGATTTTTTAACTCAACTTTGAATATCATTTATTAATATTTATCTATTATTCTTGGTTTCATTAGACTTTCTACTTTACTCATGTAACACATATCAAACTGATGACTCCCAAACCAGATGGTTTTAGGGCACCAGGTGAAAAAAATACCCCTTAGGTCAAATATGCAAGTAGAGTAGGCCACGAAATCAAGATTTACTTATATATTATATATTGATTATTATTTTCTTGGCGTGAGTAATCATGCTTCTTGAGGCACAATTATCCAGTTTTTTTTTCAAGAGTTGTGTCTCTAAATCCCAAGCATGTGTGTGTGGTTTATGCATATTCTACTAAGGCTAAATAAAAAGTATGAGTTATTTTCCTTATCCCTCTAACTCTTAGTCAAACCAATCTTTCGTGTTTATTTAGGCAAAAATAAAGATTCATTAATAAGGTTCCCTTAATTCCTATAACTTTTTGATATTTTTATAAAGAGTATGAAATTTCTTTTCATTCTGCAGATTTTTTTTGGTAAAATGAAAAAGAAAAAGTGTTAGCACCCCCCACACCTATCTAATGCATTGTCCTCAATGAATGTATATGTAAATGCAAATGCAATAAATAGGGTGAAGAAATGATGTCACCGTCTTCGTTGACTCGGGCAGGCCAAGTGCGAATAGGTTAAAGAAATGTCAAAAATGTAGAGGGGTAAGCATATAAACAATAAGAATTTTTTTATATTTATTTTTGTTTGTTTGTTGTTTTTTTAATTGCTGTGGTTAGGTGTATGACGAGGCAAAAGAGTCAACACACTATCATCTGGAGTTATAGACTCAGTGGTCAAGAAGGGCTTCAGTCTTTATCCGTTCACTTTGAATTCCGTGTTGTTCTTAGGGTCTACAATAAGCACAACACCGTGTGGGAAAACGGTGCGCACAATGAACGGTCCAGACCAACGAGTCTTTAGCTTCTCCGCAAAAATATGAAGCCTCGAGTTGTACAACAGAACCTTGTCTCCCAGGGCAAAGTTTTTTCGGGTTATGATCTGGTCATGAAAAAAATTTAATCCTGCTTTTGGTGATCCGAGCATTCTCATAGGCTTCATTCCGTATCTCCTCTAATTCTGAGATCTGCTATCTCTGATTGGTCCCTAATGTTGCATATTTAGTATCATATTTTTCATACTTATTATAGAATAAAATTTGCATTGTTTTAATTAAATGCTTAATTTATTTGCAGGCCCATTCCTTAAGGAGATGAAGAGAAATGAGCCCAAAAGCCTACCAAAATTCTGAGTTAAATCAGAATTAATTCGAGCTCAGTAAATTAGGGCAAAATCAAGAGGTTGAAAATCGGTTGAGAAGAATCCTCTCAGAATCGATCGGTTGAAGCAAAGATCAATGGCCATTTCTTCAAAATCTCGGAGCTAACTGCAAATCCAACCAAACATAAAGACAGAACGAGAACCCGGGGAGATCCACCAACAGGGTGTGGCCACCTGCCACACCCTGGCCGCGGAAACGCGGCCAAAGCCGCGTTTCCGCGGCTTGGTTGGAGAGTTAGGGGGAGCGTTTACTCCCCGATCTCCCCGGGATCCTCCTCGTGTGGGTATGCCTATAAAAAGGCAGTGTTTGCGCTGAAAATGAGACGACCATGCAAAGATAGGATTTAGCCTAGTTTTCATTTCTTGTAGTTTAGGTTTTTCTTTTCTTTTTATGTAATTTGTATGTAAGCTTAGGTTGGATGAAGATTCATGTAAGTAAGAGAGAGGCTGATGTTGAGAGTGACACCGATGTACCCTCCTCCTTTCTTCCATTGTTTCTGCAAGTAATAAAGGTAAATTTCTTTGTTTTATGTTCATATTTCCTTTTGTTTCCTTATTCCTCTTTCTACTTTACCTCTTTTGTTTTTGATGAGCTTGCAAGTGAATCCAGAAGTATAAGTATACAAAAGCCTTTGTGAGTGTCAACGATACTTTATGAAGACGTTCTCCTCCTCAAGATCCGTATCACTTCATTCTTGCAAGGCTTGATGATATAATGCGAATAGGGACTGAGCTCGATCTTATGACCTATGCGTTGAATGCCTCCAAAGTAAGGTAGAACATGCAAAGGTTTCCAAGTAAGTCATCAATCAAATTAGGTAAGTATTTCTTCAACCTTCTTTCTTTTCTTTTATTTCTTTAGTATAGATCACCACATGTCCCAAATCTTTCATCATTTCTTTTCCAACTCATTTGTACATAGTCGCTTTCTGATTCTCCACCTTCTTCATCTATCGCTTTCTTCTTAACTTTAATATAACTCGTTTTTCATTTTTTCTTTCTTAAAAACAAAGAAGAACTTTCGTTTTATCTTCATTAAGATTTCAATACAAAACTTTGAACGCTTCTATCGCAAACCCTCCTTGTGGATCACGACCCGCATAGCCACTTGCTATAGCGGTAAGAATTGAGCACTTGCACATCTTTATTTCTAAATCTGAAATTCTTTATTTTGTGTGCAGGTTTTGCCTCAATCAAATTTTGGCGCCGTTGCCGGGGAGGGTAACGTTTTTATTGAAATCTGATTTTTATTGAAATTTATTTAGAACTAAAACAAATTTTCTTCTCTGTTGCAAGTTATAGGGCAAGCAAAGCAGGAAATTAAGATTGCAGTAACATATAAGTGGTATTGGGCCTCTGCTCTAGAAAGCAGAGACCAATTACCCTCTGCTTTGCCGCGTTTTCGCGGCCCAAGCCGCAGTTCCGCGGCAAAAAGGAGTTGACTACTAACGTTGTTTTTTGCAGGGCTGCTTGACTTGCAAAATTCTAGTTTTCTGCAATTTGTTTTTCTTATATGCCATCACCATAAGCCTGCTAATAAACCAACAGTAAAATACTTGTTGAAAAAGAGAAAAATTGATTAGACGTTTGCATTTTAGGCACGTGTCTTTTCAATTCTTTTATTTTACTGTTGAAGAGTGCTGTAGCAAGGTACGTTTGCATTGCATGTAGAATAGGACTCACCTCTTGGTTGATTTTCATTGCTTTGAGTGAATCTTATTTACATATCTTGTACACTTGCACAAACTTATCTTAAGAGCACTAACCCATAACAAGATAAGGTGGGAATTTAATCACCCTTCCTTGGCCTAAAAATCAGATTCCAACCACTCACTAACCAAGCCTAACTAAAAATGAGTAGACATTGGCCCTAGGGACATCTCGGACTCAATTAGGAGATTATCCTAAGGGGGAAAAGTGTTAGAATTTGACTCCTGTAAAATCAGTGTCTAGGAAAGGGATTAAGGGCCGAAAGCCCGAAGATTGGTGGTTATTTAATTAATTAACGTCTTTGACGGAAAACCTCCCACCAATCTTGCCCTGACCTGGCTGATTAGCTTGTGGTCAAAGTCTGCATTATACCTCCCGTGGACAGTATAATCAGTTAGGAGTCGTCTAGGTCATAGGTTTACCCTAACTTAGATTAGAATTTTTTCTTTTTGTTTGTTTATTTGTTTGTTTTTCTTTCTTTTTGTTTGTATTCCACTGTGTGATATGGCTTATAATAATAATTTTTCCAATTTTAATAGTAATTTATATTACACATCGACTTCATTTTCAGATATTACCAACCCGGCATATCATAACTTTAACCAACCTAATGTGCCGGATTGGTCTTATCCGAATCAATATAACACATGTCCCCAATCTAATAACTATAATTTCCAGAATGATTCAACTCTTCACAGAGTCAGTGGGGATTCACCTACTGATTGGTTGCTAATGTTGCATATTTAATGTCACATTTCCATACTTATTTTAGAATAAAAGCCTGCATTGTCCTAATTATTTGTTTAATTTATTTGCAGGCCCAATTCTTTAAGGAGATGAAGAAAAATGAGCCCAAAGCCCACAAAAATTCTGAATTAAATCAGAGTTAATTCACACTCAGTAAATCAGGGAAAAATCAAGAGGTTGAAAACTGGTTGAGAAGAATCCTCTCAGAATCGATCGGTTGAAGCAAAGATCAAGCAAGTTTGATTCAGATTCTGACTGGATACATTTTAGTATTCGAATCATAACTTTTGCTACAGAATCTCAATTCTGATGATTCAAGATGATCCAGAAAGCAGACTGACAGAGCTATAACTCTTATGTTGATCATTATTTCTAATTCTGTCAGTTGTTAAGTGATATTCAGCAATCAACAAGCCAACAAACAGCAGATCAGAACTGAATATCCACCTCTACCCCCTCCATTTCTCCTATAAATACCTGCACTCAAAGGCAAAAGGGAGGGAAAATGCAGAGATAGGACTTAGCCAAGCTTTTCATTTCTAGGTTAGGTTTTTCTTTTTTGTGTAACTTGTATGTAGGCTTAGGTTAGAAGATGATTCATGTAAGTAAGAGAGAGAGGCTGATGTTGAGAGTGACACCGATGTACTCCTCCTCCTATCTTTCATTGTCTCAGTAAACAATAAAGGTAAACTTTTCTTTGTGTTCGTTTCTTTACTTTCCTTTACATTTGTTTTGCTTTTCGTTTTCCTTTTCTACTTCACCTTGGTTGTATGTGTTGAGTCTACAAGTGAACTCTAAAGCAAGTACACCGATGCTACGTGAGAGCCAGCGATAGTTCATGAAGACGTTCTCCTCTTCCAAGCTCGCATCACTTCGTTCTTCTTATGCTTGATGATATAATGTGCACGGGGACCGAGTTCGAGCTTATGATCTATGCGTTGAACGCCTCCGAAGCAAAGGTAGAACTTGCACAGGTTTCCAAGTAAGTCATCACCAAACTAGGTAAGTAATTCTTAACTTTCTTTCTTTTCTTTTATCGCTATAGTATAGATCGCCAACACGATTTCTTTCACCACTTCTTCCCAATCGTTTTCATTCTTTTTTTTTCCAAATCATTTGTACATAGACGCTTTCGCCGTTTTCTGATTTTCCATCTTCTTCATCTCTCGCTTTCTTCTTAACTTTAACCATTAACTTTCTTTTTCTTTTCTTAACTTTAAAAACAGAGAAGAACCTTCGCTTATTTTCTTAACGATTTCAATAAAACTGTAAACGCTTCCATCGCAAACCCTCCTTGTGGATCACGACCCGCATAGCCACTTGCTATAGCGGAAGAATTGAGCACTTGCACGTTTTTATTATAAGTTCTGAAATTTCGTATTTTTTGTGCAGGTTTGCTTCAATCAAATTTTGGCGCCGTTGCCGGGGAGAGTAACATGTTTTTTATTGAAATCTAAATTTTTTTTAGAAAATTTTTTAGAACTAAACGAATTTTTCTTCTCTGTTGCAGGTTACAGGGCAATCAAAGCAGAAAATTAATATTGCAGTGACATACAAGTGGCCTTGGGCCTCTGCTCTAGAAAGCAGAGACCAAGGGCCCTCTAAATTGCCGCGTTTCCACGGCAAAAGCCGCGGGTCCGCGGCAATGAAGAGTTGACTACTAACAGCTTTTTGCAGGGCTGCTTAGTTTGCAAAAATTCTAGTTTGCTGCAACTTTAATTTTTCTTATATGCCATAACATAAGCCTGCTAATAATCAACAGTAAAATATTTGTTGAAAAGATAAAAATTGATTAGACATTTGCATTTTAGGCACGTGTCTTTTTAATTCCTTTATTTTTTACTGTTGAAGAGTGCTGGAGCAAGGTACGTATGCATTACATTTAGCATAGGACTCACTTCTTGGTTGATTTATATCGCTTTGAGTGAATCTTATATATCTTGTATACTTGCACAAAATTATTTTAAGGGCACTAACCCATTAACAAGATAAGGTGGGGATTTAATCACCCTTCCTTAGCCCAAAAATCACATTCCAAGCACTCACTAACCCAAGCCTAACTAAAATTGAGTAGACGTTGGCCCTAGGGACATCTCGGACTCAATTAGGAGATTATCCTAAGGGGGAAAAATGTTGGAATCTGACTCCTGCAAAATCAGTGTCTAGGAAAGGGATTGAGGGCCGAAAGCCCGAAGGTTGGTGGTTATTTAATTAAGGAACGTCTTTGACGGAGAACCTCCCACCAACCTTGCCCTGACCTGGCTGATTAGCTTGTAGTTAAAGTCTACATTAGACCTCCCGTGGACAGTCTAACCAGTTAGGAGTCGTCTAGGTCCTAAGTCTACCCTAACTTAGGCTAGAAATTTTTTCTTTTTTTGTTTGTTTATTTGTTTGTTTTTCTTTGTTTGTATTCTATTGTGTGATATGGACTACAATAATAATTTTTTCAACTACAATAATAATCCATATTACACACCGACTTCATTTTCGGATATTACCAACCCGGCATATCATAACTTTGACCAACCTAGTGTGCCGGATTGGTCTTATCCGAATCAATATGACCCATACCCCCATCTAATAACTATAATTTCCATAATGATTTCAACTCTTCACCGAGTCAGTGGGGATTCACCTCCCCCGAGCATAATTTCCAACCACCTTGCCCTCCTTCTCCACCCAGTCCACATTATGTTCAAGATTCATACTCAGTTCCACCCGTCCAAAATAGGAAACCATCAATTATGGAAATGAGTATGCGTAAGTCCAAACACAAATCCCAAATCTGATGGACTCACAATTTCACTACCACTTCCAAGACAACACTTCATCTTTTCATCAAAACAATGAATCCATCAATTATGAAAAGATGCTTGAAGCCATGACTCATGCTCAAAATGCTAGAAATCGTGACATAGATATGATGGTCGAATCTCTACGTTCCCACCGTCCTGATGTCACTAACCACTCTGTTAGAGCCGAAGAGTCATGTAGTTTTGGAAATCAAGATTCCATTTCAGAACAACCATTTGAACTTGCCCAAACTCCAAATTTTGAAAAAGATGTTAAGAGTTTAGCAAGTTATCCTTTTCCTGAAATAGAACTTGAAAATGAACATGATCCTGAACCCCAACTTAGTGATTCAATTCTACTTCCTGATTCGATTATGACTCCGGTATCTTCACCTGATTTCGATCTTTTTTCAGAGTCAACATTGGATCCTGTACCAATTCATAATGAAATTGAATCACCCATATTTAAGGATCATGTTGAACTTGACCAACTTTACAATTTTGAAAATCCCATGGATAAATTGGCAAGTTCTCCATTTTTTGATATTGAACTCAATGAGATATGTGACCTAGATTCTCACATCTGTGATCCAGTTCAACTTTCTGAATCAATATTGACTCCTGTTTTGTTACCAAACTTGTGTAATATTTTAGAGTCAGTTTTGATTCCTCCACCTATCATTCCTGAATTGGAATCACCCATATTAGGTCACATTCCATTGTTGGAAAATACATGTGGACTGGAGTTTCAACTTCTTGACTTGGACCCAATTCCTGAACCCATTTTGACTCCTGAACCTTTACTTGACTTAAGTCACCTTCCTGAGTCGGTATTAGTTCCTGTCCGTCCTGAGTCCAAGTCAACCGTTCTATCATTTCACACTCCATTCTGGGACGAGGTGGATGACAAATTTGACTCCGAAATTAGTTTTGGAATATGGAAATTAGATGGGGTTAAATACTTAATAAAAATCCTTCATGGATTTATCTTTTTAGTGGGTTATATTAACGATATTTCTGGTGGGTTCCTCCGAACCCAAAGCAAAGTTGATTGGGCCACGTTTCATGGACCAATCAGACCACCACCGGAACCACCACTTTAAGGTAACCATTTTCCTTCCCTTTCTTCTTTTTCATGCATCTATGCATTAATTCATACATTGAGGACAATGCATGAGATAGGTGTGGGGGAGGGTCTAACATAACTTTTCTTTTTCTTTAAAAAAAAATAAATAAATAAATAAAAATTAACATTTTTCCTTACTTTTAAAAACTTTTTGAAAAATAGAAACAATATTTTGACTTATTTTTGTAAGAAATTAAGTTAATTTTAAGGAATAGGAAAATCCAAAGTAGGATTTCTTATACTTGGTCAAAATAAGATTATTTGTTTGATTTTAGGGTTAGGAAGATAATTTGTCAAAGTAATTTAGTCTTGATCTTTACCTTGATGAAATATGCACACTTCATACACTTACACACTTAGGGTTCAAAAATAAAGATTCTTATGCCTTATAAAATATATATATATATATAAAAAAATGAATAAGTCTAATTATTGATTAGCTAGGTGCTTTGGCCTAAGCAAGCCTTAGTATTTATGCGAAAGATAATTAGATAAGTTTGAGAAAAAAATAAAAAAAATGAATAAATCTAATTATTGATTAGCTAGGTGCTTTGGCCTAAGCAAGCCTTAGTATTTATGCGAAAGATGATTAGATCCTCTGATTAAGCTGGGTATTTGTGCCTAATAAAGCATAAGTATTTACGCCTAAAAGAGGTTCATATAATAAAATTCTTAGTTTTGTGGCCTTGTTTGCTCGAGTCCTTAAGTCCTAGGGGTGTCTTCTCACCTGGTGCCCTAAGACCTTCTGGTTTGGGAGTCATCGATTAAAGGCTCGTTAAATGGGCAGATTAGAAAGCCTAATAAAACAAAGGAATAATACCACAAAAAAAAAGAAAAAAAATAATAATAGCAACATATATATATATATATATATATATATATATATATATATATATATATATATATATATAATAATAATAAGGCATAAGAGTAAGAGTTAATGAACCCTTAGTCAAAATTTTCACATTCACAAGGTGCATATGACTTAGGGTAACGTAATAGACTAGATGAGAAGCACAATTTGACTCCTTACTTTGATTGATAACAAATTTTTGAATAGAGACTAAGTTTAGGAATGAAAAATTCGGCTTTCCTATAACTTATAGATTGCTTAGATCTTACAATCATATTTCAAATATTTTTCTCTTTCAAAATGCTTTTCGAAAATACTAACTCTTTATTTCCCTTTCTTTATGGATTTTGTGTGTGCAATCCGCTGAAAACCCTCACGAGACAAAACTCGTCCTCTAGGGGGAACCTAGAGGTTTAACGGCTTGTTGCACATGCTCAGTGCAATCGCGTGACCTGCGAAAGTGGTCTAATAATCCTTAGTATAATTTAGTTGTTTTGCTCGAGGACGAGCAAAAGATAGGTATGGGGGTGTGATTGGTTGCTAATGTTGCATATTTAATGTCACATTTCCATACTTATTTTAGAATAAAAGCCTGCATTGTCCTAATTATTTGTTTAATTTATTTGCAGGCCCAATTCTTTAAGGAGATGAAGAAAAATGAGCCCAAAGCCCACAAAAATTCTGAATTAAATCAGAGTTAATTCACACTCAGTAAATCAGAGAAAAATCAAGAGGTTGAAAACTGGTTGAGAAGAATCTTCTCAGAATCGATCGGTTGAAGCAAAGATCAAGCAAGTTTGATTCAGATTCTGACTGGATACATTTTAGTATTCGAATCATAACTTTTGCTACAGAATCTCAATTCTGATGATTCAAGATGATCCAGAAAGCAGACTGACAGATCTATAACTCTTATGTTGATCATTATTTCTAATTCTGTCAGTTGTTAAGTGATATTCAGCAATCAACAAGCCAATAAACAGCAGATCAGAACTGAAATCCACCTCTACCCCCTCCATTTCTCCTATAAATACCTGCACTCAAAGGCAAAATGGAGGAAAAATGCAGAGATAGGACTTAGCCAAGCTTTTCATTTCTAGGTTTAGGTTTTTCTTTTTTGTGTAACTTGTATGTAGGCTTAGGTTAGAAGATGATTCATGTAAGTAAGAGAGAGAGGCTGATGTTGAGAGTGACACCGATGTACTCCTCCTCCTATCTTTCATTGTCTCAGTAAGCAATAAAGGTAAACTTTTCTTTGTGTTCGTTTCTTTACTTTTCTTTACATTTGTTTTGCTTTTCGTTTTCCTTTTCTACTTCACCTTGGTTGTATGTGTTGAGTCTACAAGTGAACTCTAAAGCAAGTACACCGATGCTACGTGAGAGCCAGCGATAGTTCATGAAGACGTTCTCCTCTTCCAAGCTCGCATCACTTCGTTCTTCTTATGCTTGACGATATAATGTGCACAGGGACTGAGTTCGAGCTTATGATCTATGCGTTGAACGCCTCCGAAGCAAAGGTAGAACTTGCACAGGTTTCCAAGTAAGTCATCACCAAACTAGGTAAGTAATTCTTAACTTTCTTTCTTTTCTTTTATCGCTATAGTATAGATCGCCAACACGATTTCTTTCACCACTTCTTCCCAATCGTTTTCATTCTTTTTTTTCCAAATCATTTGTACATAGACGCTTTCGCCGTTTTCTGATTTTCCATCTTCTTCATCTCTCGCTTTCTTCTTAACTTTAACCATTAACTTTCTTTTTCTTTTCTTAACTTTAAAAACAGAGAAGAACCTTCGCTTATTTTCTTAACGATTTCAATAAAACTGTAAACGCTTCCATCGCAAACCCTCCTTGTGGATCACGACCCGCATAGCCACTTGCTATAGCGGAAGAATTGAGCACTTGCACGTTTTTATTATAAGTTCTGAAATTTCGTATTTTTTGTGCAGGTTTTGCTTCAATCACCTACCCCGAGTCAAACTTTCAACCAACTTGTCCTCCTTCTCCACCTAGTCCACAATATTTTCAAGATTCATACTCAGTTCCACCAGTCCAAAATAGAAAACTATCAATTTTGAAAATGAGTATGCGTGAGTCCAAACACAAATCCCAAAATCTGATGGACTCACAATTTCACCACAAATTCCAAGACAACACTTCATCTTTTCATCAAAACAATGAACCTATCAACTATGAAAAGATGCTTGAAGCCATGACTCATGCTCAAAACTCTCGTAATCGTGACATAGATATGATAGTCCAATCTCTACGTTCTCATCGTTTGATCAGTTCTGATGTCACTAACCATTCTGTTAGAGCCGAAAAGTCATGTAGTTTTGAAAATCAAGATTCCATTTCAGAACAGTCATTTGAACTTGCCCAAACTCCAAATAATATTGATAGTTTGACAAGTTATCCCTTGCCTGAAATTGAACTTGAAAATGAATATGATCATGAACTTCAACTTAGTGATTCAATTTTACTTCCTGATTCAATAATGACTCCGGTATCTTTACCTGATTTTAATCTTTTTCCCGAGTTAACATTGAATCCTGTGCCAATTCATAATGAAATTGAATTGCCTATCTTTGATGATCATCATGTTGAACTTGACCAATTTTATAATTTTGAAAATCCCATTGATAAATTGGCAAGTTCTCATTTCTATAAAATTAAACTCAATGAGAAATGTGACTTAGATTCTCAAATCTGTGATCAAGTTCAGATTCCCGAATCAATATTGACTCCTATTTTGTTGCCTGACTTAGGTAATATTTTAGAGTCAGTTTTGATTCTACACCTATCATTCCTGAACTTGAATCACCAATATTAAATCATATTCCATTGTTGGAAAATGAATGTGGACTTGAGTTTCAACTTCTTGACTTGGACCCACTTCCTGAACCAATCTCGACTCCTGAGCCTTTACTTGACTTAAGTACCTTCCTGAGTCGATATTAGTTCCTATACTTCCTGAGTCCAAGTCAATCATTCTATCATTTCATACTCCATTTTGGGACGAGGTAGTTGACAAATTTGACTCTGAAATCAGTTATGAAATTTGGAAATTAGATGGGGTCAAGTACTTAATAAAAATCCTTTATGGATTCATCATTTTAATGGGTTATATTAGAGATATTTCTAGTGGGTTCCTCCGAACTCCACAAAATTTTGATTGGGCCGCATTTCGTGGACCAATCAGACCACCACCGGAACCACCGCCTTAAGGTAACATTTTCCTTCCCTTTCGTCTTTTTCATGCATCTATGCATTAATTCATACATTGAGGACAATGCATAAGATAGGTGTGGGGGAGGGTCTAACATAACTTAGTTTTTTCTTTTTATAAAAAAAAAATTTAACATTTTCTTTGCTTTTAAAAACTTTTTGAAAATAGAAATAATATTTTGACATATTTTTTGTAAGAAATTAAGTTAATTTTAAGGAATAGGAAAATCTAAATTAAGATTTCTTATACTTGGTCAAAATAAGATTATTTGTTTGATTTTTAGGGTTAGGAAGAAAATTTGTCAAAGTAATTTAGTCTTGATCTTTACCTTGATGAAATATGCACACTTCATATACTTACACACTTAGGGTTCAAAAACAAAGATTCTTATGCCTTATAAAAAAAAGAGAAAAAAATATCTATGAAAAATGAACAAGTCTAATTATTGATTAGCTAGGTACTTTTGTTGGCCCAAAAGGTTACACTCTCCATTTGTTTAGAGTTTTGATGATAACAAAACAAATAAGAGCTATTTGGTACTAATTAGTTTGTTAAGATAAGTTTCAGGTTTGTACCATATTTGGAGGCCATTGCTTAGCTATTACAAGAATTTCTAGGTTCATGAAGTAAAGAAGGCTTTTTGCACATCAAGGAAGGAACATAGAAGAGAAAGCTCTAGCAAGGCATCGCATGGCTCAAGACTTCAAGATTGCTCAAGATAATTTAGTAGATTTGTTTTTAGTTTAGAATTTTGTTAAAGAATAGTGAATAGGTTTGAAGCTCTATCACACATGTTTTTGCGCACATCTTGTTTCCAAACATAAATAGTTTGTATACAATCTTCTACCTACAAACTTACTTTGATATACATAATCATATGTTTTAAGTTTTGTGTTTTATCAAAACTTATTTTGGTAGTGGAATTCATGACAAAAACTATGATATACATATGTTTCATGTATATAGGATTATACTTCAAATGTTTAAATATCATGTTTTTGTATTTGGAAGAGTTTTGGACAAAACATATTTTTCATTCAAAATCTAAGTTTTAGAAAATACAGTTTTTGGTTTTTGGTAAAAATGATAAGAGACAAAAATAGTTCATATTGATTGATATTTGAGCTAAACTTTTTACCACATGTTTATATATCAATGCAAAATGATAAAACTATTTTTGGTGATTTTTAGGAGTGTTAAAAGATTTTTCAAAATATTTTTAAAACTATTTTTCTGACCATTCCAGACTTCATCCAGTCGACTAGTCTTCTGACAAGTCGACTTGGCTAGAAGTCGATCGACCGGGTCGGTCGACCAACGTGCACAAATCTGTGCACGTTTGGCAGACTTTGGAGGGTCGACCGTCCCGGTCGACCGGTCTGAGAGCAGAGCTCTCTGTTTGTTTGGGTCGACCGGGCCGGTCGACCGTAGCCTGCAACGACTATTTTCTTTGTACTAGCGGTCGACCGGACCGGTCGACGGACTAGCCGTTTGAACAGTAACGGCTAGTTTTCAGAGCTGTTTATTTTTATCCTTTTCTCACTTAAGTGTGTTTAAATGACTTGTTTTGGGTTTAATACATTCTGATTAGCCTTTAAAATGTTTTATCTCTAAACCCTAGCCCTCTCCTATAAACAGGGGTTTTGGGGAGAGATTGGATGACCTAATTATTACAAGAAAAATTCAAAAGTTTAAGGGATTCAAAAGAGCTTGATTTCTTGGTTTTTGTGCTAAAATTCTCTCTCATTTTCTGAAGTGCTTTCAAGAACTCTCTGATTTCTTTTTATTTTCTCCTTACACACAAGAGCTTCATTCCTACTCATTGTTCTCTAAGGATCTTTGTAAGGGAAGAGAATTTTTACAAGAGAGAGTTTGTGGTCTTTTGACTACTCAGAGATTGCTTGTACTTGAGATTGTGGAGTTGGGTACTCCGGTGTATTTGTGACATCTTTGTGATAGTGGAAGTGGTTGGAATCCTTCTGGGAAAGGCGGGGAAGTAGAGCTGGGTGCTCGAACCTCGATAACAAATCTCGGTGTTTGCGTTTGGTTTACTTGCTCTTATTTCTTGCTCTATTTTCATTGCTCTTATTACTTGCTCTTTACATTCATTGCTATATTCACTTGCTTTGTGAGATTGTTGCATCATAAATTTTAAATTGTGCATTGATTAGCATTATCACCTATTCACCCCCTCTAGGTGATTTTCAATTGGTATCAGAGCTTGGACTCTAGGTTTTGGCTTAACATCCATAGAGAGATCCTTAAAATTTGCTAATCAACATTTGCATTCCATTTGTCACTTACTAGTAAACATGGCCGATAACATCAAAACCCCTCCTAAATTTGATGGACTCAACTTCCCTATTTGGAAGGTTAGGATGACTATCTTTTTGCAATCCTTAGGTAGCTTAGTAGCTAAATCTTTGACCAAACCCTATGTTGCACCCGATAGTGATGAGAGCACATGGACCGACTTCAACTTTAGAGAATATGAGGCTAACTCCAAGGCCCAAAATTCCCTATTAACCGCCTTGAATGAGGATGACCTTACACGGGTAATTCATTGCCAATCCGCTTATGAGATTTGGCAACATCTATTGGTCACACACGAAGGGACTTCACAAGTCAAGAGAGCTAAGATAGATCTCTTGAGGTCCCAATATGAGTCTTTTAAAATGATTGATGATGAATCTATTGATTGTATGATTACTCGATTTACTAAAATCACCAATGGTCTTTCTTCTTTAGGTGATGACATCTCCAATGACCAAAAGGTGCGAAAAGTGATTCGGGCACTTCCTACATCATGGGAGATCAAGGCCACCACCTTAAAAGAATTGAACGACAAGGATGAGATGAACCTCATTAGTCTCATTGGGAACCTAAAAACCCATGAGATGGAAAAGAAAGCAAGAGAAGAGGCCGCTCCACTAAAGAAGAAATCCATAGCCTTCAAGTCTTCGTCCACCCTTGAAGATGATGAAGAAGATGAAGAAGAAGATGAGGAGCTATCACTACTTGTTCGCAATGTGAAGAGAATGTACCGGAGGAACAAGCTCAACTTCCGAAAGAAATTTGAAGGCAAAGAGGAGAGGAGAATTATATGCTACAATTGCCGAAAGCCCGGACACATCATGGCGGATTGCCTGGAGTTCAAGAAGAAGATGACCTCCTCCTTCAAGCCAAAGAAACCGGAAGAAAAGAAAGCGTACAAGGCAACTTGGGATTCGGAAAGCGAGTCCGAGGAAGAGGCGGATGTAGCGAATATGTGTTTCATGGCAAACACACCAAAGGTAACCCCTCAACCTCTTGATGATGAAGATGATGAATTAAGTAAGGAAGTTCTTGTTCATGCCTTTGTTGAACTTTCCGAAACTTATGATAATAAGAAGATTGAATGTTTTAAATTGCAAAAAGAAGTTGCTTTTCTCAAAAATCAACTTGCTATGGTTTCTAAAGAAAAGGATGATATTTCTTCTAATCTTATTTCTATTCAAAATGAGTTTAATGCCTACAAGGTTTCTTGTAAGGGAAAATCTCGCATTGTTGATGAAAAAGAAATTTCTCTTTAAAAACTAAAATGGTTGATTTTGAAAAAGTTTTGAAAGATTGTGCTTTTAACACTAAGAAACTTGAAGAAAATTTTTCTAAAAAGCACACCTCTCATGCTAAAGATTCACATGTTAAGTCTACTCATGCTCACACTACACATAACACTTCTCATGCTAAATCTTTTCATGCTCACAACTCTCATGCTCACAAATCACACACTCACTATGCTTTTAAATATGGTAGAGTATATAGATGCACATATTGTGGTAAGAATGGACATTTGGCTAAATTTTGTTATGACTAAGTAAATAGGTCAAATAATCTTGTTTGGGTTAATGAGACTAACTCTTTAGGACCCAAGAAAATGTGGGTACCAAAATCAAGTCCTAAATTATTTGATGTAGGTACACACCAAGGCTCCAAGACGTAGG
Source organism: Agave tequilana (assembly GCA_038442645.1). Taxonomy (NCBI): domain Eukaryota; kingdom Viridiplantae; phylum Streptophyta; class Magnoliopsida; order Asparagales; family Asparagaceae; genus Agave; species Agave tequilana. The sequence goes on from JAVJIF010010230.1 coordinate 120,815, forward strand.
GAGCGGTGGTAACTTGATAGTGGTTGTTCAAGACACATGACGTGGGACATCAATAACTTTACAACCCTATCAAGGTACGAGGAAGGTGGCTCCGTCACCTTCGGGGATGACTCCAAAGGCACTATCATCGATATAGGTAACATTCAAATTGGTTCATCTCCTACTATAGAAAATGTTGTACTTGTTGATGGTTTGAAACACAATTTGCTTAGTATTAGTCAATTTTGTGATCGTGGACTTAAAGTTATTTTTGATGATACTTCTTGCAAGATTTTTGATATTAAATCCAATGATTGTATTCTCACCGATTTTCGTGATGATAATGTTTATATCATTGACATGCTTAATGTGGAATGTTCTACTAAATGCTTGAATGCTTTTGATGAAAATTCTTGACTTTGGCATAGAAGATTAGGACATGCATCTTTTGACCATCTTTCTAGGATTAATTCAAAAGAATTGGTGAAGGGTATACCTTGCTTGAAGTTTGAGAAAGATCGCATTTGTGGTGCGTGCCAACTTGGGAAACAAACTAAGTCTTCCTTCAAACAAATCAAGGATATCATGTCAACTAGGCCTTTAGAATTAATTCATATGGATCTTTTTGGACCTACTAAAACTAAGAGCTTAAATGGTAGTAGATTTGCATTTGTTTTAGTTGATGATTTTTCCCGTTTCACTTGGGTTTTCTTCTTGGAACACAAAGATCAAACTTTTTCTCGTTTTAAGATTTTTCGAAAAAAAGTTAAAAAAGAAAAGGGTTTTTCGATTTTGAAAATAAGGAGTGATAGAGGTGGTGAGTTTGTTAACCAACTCTTTATGACTTATTGTGATGAAAAGGGAATTAAGCATGAAATGTCTTGTCCAAGAACTCCACAACAAAATGGAGTTGTAGAAAGGAAAAATAGAACACTTCAAGAGATGGCTAGGACAATGATAAGTGAGTATGACCTCCCTCAATATCTATGGGCCGAGGTCGTAAACACCGCATGCTATATATCAAATCGTATTTATTTATGTAAAAATTCTTCCAAAATATCTTTTGAAATGTATCATTCTAGAAAACCTAATGTTTCATATTTCAAAGTTTTTGGATGCAAGTGTTTTGTTTTGAACACTAAAGATAACTTGGGTAAATTTGATGCTAAGGCTTATGAAGCAATCTTTGTTGGATATTCTACAACTAGTAAAGCTTATAGAGTATTCAATAGATCTTCACTTACCATTGAAGAATCCATGCATGTTAAATTTAAAGAATCTAATGTGTTTGTTGAGAATGTTGTAGAGATTGAACCATTAGGTGAAGACATGGAGAGACTATCCTTGAAGGACTCACCCGCTCAAGATGATAAGTAAGAACCAATTGGTGACGTTCAAGAGGATAAAGAGGAAAGCTCTCAACCGCTTCCTAAAGCTTGGAGATATGCCACAAATCATCCCAAGGAGCTCATCTTAGGTGATGCATCTAAAGGGGTAACAACTCGCTCCAAACTCCATGACTTATGTGGTAACTTTGCTTTCATTTCTCATTTTGAACCCAAAAGCATCCTCGAAGCCGAGGCGGACTCATATTGGTTGCTAGCCATGCAAGAGGAACTCAATCAATTTGAGCGCAACCAAATTTGGCACCTTGTTCCTAGGCCCCACGATAGACCAATAATTGGTACTAAGTGGATCTTTAGAAACAAGATGGATGAGTCCGGAATGTGATTAGGAATAAGGCTAGGTTAGTGGCCCAAGGTTACACTCAAGTTGAGGGAATTGATTTTGAGGAGACCTTTGCACCCGTAGCACGGCTTGAAGCCATACGGATGACACTAGCTTTTGCATCTTTCAAAAATTTTAAACTTTTTCAAATGGATGTGAAAAGTGCATTTTTGAATGGTTTTATAAATGAAGAAGTTTATGTTGCTCAACTTTCCGGTTTTGTTGATCATGTTCATCCCGATTTTGTTTTTAAACTTGATAAAGCTTTGTATGGATTGAAACAAGCTCCAAGAGCTTGGTATGAAAGGCTTTCTAGTTTTCTCATTTCAAATGATTTTATTAAAGGCAAAGTAGATACAACACTATTCACTAAGCATATTGATAATGATATTTTAATTGTGCAAATTTATGTTGATGATATAATTTTTGGTTCTACTAATGAGTTTTTATGCAAGGAATTTGAAAAGGTTATGCAATGTGAATTTGAAATGTCTTCAATGGGTGAGCTTAATTTCTTTCTTGGACTCCAAATCAAGCAATTGCAAGATGGGAACTTCATATGTCAAGCCAAATATGCAAAGGAACTCGTAAAGAAGTTTGGACTTGAAGACTCAAAGGTTTGCAACACTCCCATGGCAACTACCACCAAGCTTGATAAGGATGACCAAGGTAAAAATGTTGATATTAAATTATATAGAAGCATGATAGGTAGTCTTTTGTATTTGACGGCAAGTAGGCCGGATATCATGTTTAGTGTGTGTCTTTGTGCTAGATTTCAATCGTGTCCCAAAGAGTCCCATCCTATTGCGGTAAAACGCATTATTCGTTATATTAAGGGAACGATTGGAATGGGTCTATGGTATCCGAAAACCGGAGATTTCTCAATGACGAGTTATTCGGATGCCGACTATGCGGGTTGTAGAGTAGATAGAAAGAGTACTAGTGGGACATGTCAATTTCTTGGTAATTGTCTTGTTTCATGGTCCTCTAGGAAATAAAATTCCGTAGCTCTCTCAACCGCCGAGGTGGAGTATGTTGCCGCGGGGGCTTGTTGTGCACAAGTCCTTTGGATGAAACATACTCTCCTTGATTATGATTTGCATTATAACCATATAAAAATTTTTGTGATAATACTAGTACTATACATATGACTAAGAATGCAAATCAACATAGTAAGACCAAGCACATTGAGATTAGATATCACTTTCTTAGAGATCATTTGAGAAAGGAGATATAGATATTGATTATGTTTCTACGGATTTGCAACTTGCCGATATTTTCACTAAACCACTTGATTTTGCTAGATTTTCATTCATTTGTGGTGAACTTAATGTTTGTGTTATTGAATAAAATGTTTTCTTAACCCTTTTTGATGTATGACAAAAAGGGGGAGAATGAGTTTATATATGTTTTGAGTTTTTGATGTGTTTTCATGAATTCTTAGTCATTTGAGTTTAAGTGTTTTGCAAGTATTTTTGGTTTTTGGTTTCATGATGTTTACTTGCAAATTACAAATTACATTTTTTTTTTGTTAATATAGCATAATTTGAGGGGGAGCTTTCTCCTCCCCTATACTTTTGTTTATAACCTATTTGTTTTGTCATCATCAAAAAGGGGGAGATTGTTGGCCCAAAAGGTTACACTCTCCATTTGTTTAGAGTTTTGATGATAACAAAACAAATAAGAGCTATTTGGTACTGATTAGTTTGTTAAGATAAGTTTCAGGTTTGTACCATATTTGGAGGCCATTGCTTAGCTATTGCAAGAATTTCTAGGTTCATGAAGCAAAGAAGGCTTTTTGCACATCAAGGAAGGAACATAGAAGAGAAAGCTCTAGCAAGGCATCGCATGGCTCAAGACTTCAAGATTGCTCAAGATAATTTAGTAGATTTGTTTTTAGTTTAGAATTTTGTTAAAGAATAGTGAATAGGTTTGAAGCTCTATCACACATGTTTTTTGCGCACATCTTGTTTCCAAACATAAATAGTTTGTATACAATCTTCTACCTACAAACTTACTTTGATATACATAATCATATGTTTTAAGTTTTGTGTTTTATCAAAACTTATTTTGGTATTGGAATTCATGACAAAAACTATGATATACATATGTTTCATGTATATAGGATTATGCTTCAAAATGTTTAAATATCATGTTTTTGTATTTGGAAGAGTTTTGGACAAAACAATTTTTCATTCAAAATCCAAGTTTTAGAAAATACAGTTTTTGGTTTTTGGTAAAAATGATAAGAGACAAAAATAGTTCATATTGATTGATATTTGAGCTAAACTTTTTACCACATGTTTATATATCAATGCAAAATGATAAAACTATTTTTGGTGATTTTTAGGAGTGTTAAAAGATTTTTCAAAATATTTTTAAAACTATTTTTCTGACCATTCCAGACATCATCCAGTCGACTTGGCTAGAAGTCGGTCGACCGGGTCAGTCGACCGACGTGCACAAATCTGTGCACGTTTGGCAGACTTTGGACGGTCGACCGTCCCGATCGACCGGTCTGAGAGCAGAGCTCTCTGTTTGTTTGGGTCGACCGGGCCGGTCGACCGTAGCCTGCAACGGCTATTTTCTTTGTACTAGCGGTCGACCGGACCGGTCGACCGGACTAGCCGTTTGAGCAGTAACGGCTAGTTTTCAGAGCTGTTTATTTTTGTCCTTTTCTCACTTAAGTGTGTTTAAATGACTTGTTTTGGGTTTAATACATTCTGATTAGCCTTAAAAATGTTTTATCTCTAAACCCTAGCCCTCTCCTATAAATAGGAGTGTTTGGGGAGAGATTGGATGACCTAATTATTACAAGAAAAATTCAAAAGTTTAAGGGATTCAAAAGAGCTTGATTTCTTGGTTTTTGTGCTAAAATTCTCTCTCATTTTCTGAAGTGCTTTCAAGAACTCTCTGATTTTTTCTTTTCTCCTTACACACAAGAGCTTCATTCCTACTCATTGTTCTCTAAGGATCTTTGTAAGGGAAGAGAATTTTTACAAGAGAGAGTTTGTGGTCTTTTGACTACTCAGAGATTGCTTGTACTTGAGATTGTGGAGTTGGATACTCCGGTGTATTTGTGACATCTTTGTGATAGTGGAAGTGGTTGGAATCCTTCTGGGGAAGGCGGGGAAGTAGAGCTGGGTGCTCGATCCTCGATAACAAATCTCGGTGTTTGCGTTTGGTTTACTTGCTCTTATTTCTTGCTCTATTTTCATTGCTCTTATTACTTGCTCTTTACATTCATTGCTATATTCACTTGCTTTGTGAGATTGTTGCATCATAAATTTTAAATTGTGCATTGATTAGCATTATCACCTATTCACCCCCCCTCTAGGTGATTTTCAACTTTGGCCTAAGCAGGCCTTAGTATTTATGCGAAAGATGATTAGATAAGTTTGAAAAGGAAAAAATATATATATAAAATTCCTCTGATTAAACTGGGTATTTGTGCCTAATAAAGCATAAGTATTCACGCCTAAAAGGGGTCCATATAATAAATCCTCAGTTTTATGGCCTTATTTGCTCGAGTCCTTAAGTCCTTGGGGTGTTTTCTCACCCGGTGCCCTAAGACCGTTTGGTTTGGAAGTCATCGATTAAAGGCTCGTTACATGGGCAGATTAGAAAGCCTAATAGAACTAAGGAATAATACCACAAAATATATATATAAAAATAAATAAGGCATAAGAGTTAGAGTTAATAAACCCTTAGTCAAATTTTCACGATCACAAGGTGCATATGACTTAGGGTAAAGTAATAGACTAGATGAGAGTACAATTTGACTCCTTACTTTAATTGATAACAAATTTTTGAATAGAGACTAAGTTTAGGAATGAAAAATTCTGTTTTCCTATAACTTGTAGATTACTTAAATCTTACAATTATATTTCAAATATTTTTCTCTTTCAAAATGCTTTTCGAAAATACTAACTCTTTATTTCTCTTTCTTTATGGATTTTGTGGGTGCAATCCGCTGAAAACACTCACGAGACAAAACTCGTCCTCTAGGGAAACCTAGAGGTTTAACGGCTTGTTGCACATGCTCAGTGCAATCGCGTGACCTGCGAAAGTGGTCTAATAATCCTTAGTATAGTTTAATTGTTTTGCTCGAGGACGAGCAAAAGATAGGTATGGGGTGTGATTGGTCTCTAATGTTGCATATTTAGTATCATATTTTCCATACTTATTATAGAATAAAATCTGCATTGTTCTAATTAAATGCTTAATTTATTTGCAGGCCCATTCCTTAAGGAGATGAAGAGAAATGAGCCCAAAAGCCCACCAAAATTCTGAGTTAAATCAGAATTAATTCGAGCTCAGTAAATCAGGGCAAAATCAAGAGGTTGAAAACCAGTTGAGAAGAATCCTCTCAGAATCGATCGGTTGAAGCAAAGATCAATGGCCATTTCTTCAAAATCTCGGAGCTAAACTACAAATCCAACCAAACATAAAGACAGAACGAGAACCCGGGGAGACCCACCAACAGGGTGTGGCCACCTGGCCACACCCTGGCTTTGGCCGCGTTTTCGCGGCTTGGTTGGGGAGTTAGGGGGAGCGTTTGCTCCCCCGATCTCCTTGGGATCCTCCTCGTGTGGGTTATGCCTATAAAAAGGCAGTATTTGCGCTGAAAATGAGACGACCATGCAGAGATAGAATTTAGCCTAGTTTTCATTTCTTGTAGTTTAGGTTTTTCTTTTCTTTTTATGTAATTTGTATGTAAGCTTAGGTTGGATGAAGATTCATGTAAGTAAGAGAGAGAGGCTGATGTTGAGAGTGACACCGATGTACCCTCCTCCTTTCTTCCATTGTTTCTGCAAGTAATAAAGGTAAATGTCTTTGTTTTATATTCATATTTCCTTTTGTTTCCTTATTCCTCTTTCTACTTTACCTCTTTTGTTTTTGATGAGCTTGCAAGTGAATCCAGAAGTTTAAGTATACAAAAGCCTTTGTGAGTGTCAACGATACTTCATGAAGACGTTCTCCTCCTCAAGATCCGTATCACTTCATTCTTGCAAGGCTTGATGATATAATGCGAACAGGGACTGAGCTCGATCTTATGACCTATGCGTTGAATGCCTCCAAAGCAAGGTAGAACATGCAAAGGTTTCCAAGTAAGTCATCAATCAAATTAGGTAAGTATTTCTTCAACCTTCTTTCTTTTCTTTTATTTCTTTAGTATAGATCACCACATCTCCCAAATCTTTCATTATTTCTTTTCCAACTCATTTGTACATAGTCGCTTTCTGATTCTCCACCTTCTTCATCTATCGCTTTCTTCTTAACTTTAACATAACTCATTTTTTCATTTTTTCTTTCTTAAAAACCAAGAAGAACTTTTGTTTTATCTTCATTAAGATTTCAATACAAAACTTTGAACGCTTCTATCGCAAACCCTCCTTGTGGATCACGACCCGCATAGCCACTTGCTATAGCGGTAAGAATTGAGCACTTGCACATCTTTATTTCTAAATCTGAAATTCTTTATTTTGTGTGCAGGTTTTGCCTCAATCAATCTCCTTAGCTCACCGGCGTTACTCAGATCAAAATTGAGTTGCTTAATGGCCCATAGGGCACGGTGTTCTAACTCGACTGGTAGATGATAGGCTTTTTCAAATACGATTCTATAAGGAGACATCCCCAGGACTGTCTTAAAAGCAGTGCGGTAAGCCCACAATGCATCGTTAAGTTTGATCGACCAATCCTTTCGGTTTTGTCTGACAGTCTTTTCTAAAATGAGCTTGATCTGTCGATTGGTGACTTCGACCTGCCCATTCGTTTGGGGGTGATACGGAGTAGATAACTTATGATTGATGGAATATTTCAACATCAGAGCTTCAAAAACTCTATTGCAGAAATGCGATCCATTATCATTAATTATCGCTCTGGGGGTGCCAAATCGGGAGAAGATGTTCTCATTGAGAAATTTGACAACCACTTTATTGTCATTGGTCTTTGTTGGCACAGGTTCTACCCATTTAGAGACATAGTCTATAGCAACCAAGATGAATTGGTTGCCGAAGGAATTAGGGAATGATCACATGAAGTCGATACCCCAAACTTCAAAAATTTTAACTTCCAGGATCGGGTTCAGGGGCATCATGTCTCTTCTTGAAATTTTCCCAATCTTCTGATAATTTGCGCATAACTTGCAAAAATGGTATGAGTCTTTAAACAAAGTGGGCCAGTAATACCCACTTTATAGAACCATCTCTACAGTCTTGCGGTGACTGAAGTGTCCTTTGCATGTAAGTTTATGGTAAAAGCTTAGCACACTCCTCTGTTCCTCCTCTGGTATGCATCGTCGAATAATCTGGTCGGGACAATACTTAAAAAGATACGGCTCTTCCCAGAAGAAGTACCATACTTGGGCAAAGAAATGACACTGGTATTGCTTTGTCCAGTTAGCGGGTAATTGTCCGCATACCAGGGTTCCATAAAAATGGCCAGTATGTGCTCGTCTGGGAAATCCTCATTGATCAGAGCTTGCATGATAGGTGCGTTTGGAATTCATGATAAATGATCAGCAATCACATTTTCTATACCTCATTTATCCCAAATTTTTAGGTCAAATTCTTGAAGTAAAAGGATCCACTGAATCAATCGGGCTTCTGCTTCCTTCTTGGTCATGACGTATTTCAGTGCCGAGTGATCCGTAAAAATCACCATCTTCAAGCCTAACAAGTAGGGCCGGGACTTCTCTAACGTAAAGACAATAGCCAAGAATTCCTTCTCTGTCATTGTATAATTCTGTTGGGCGTCATTCAAGGTCCTACTCAAGTAGTAAATCACGTGCTGCCTATTATCGATGCGCTGTCCTAGAACAGCGCCAATAGCAAAATTAGAGGCATCGCACATGATTTCAAATGGTTGGGCCCGATTAGGAGCAGAAATAATAGACACAGAAATAAGTTCTTACTTAAGCTTATCTCATGACTTGAAACATTCATCGTTAAAATCAAAGGGCACGTCCTTAGCGAGCAGGTTGGTTAAGGGCCTAGCGATTTTGTTAAAATCCTTAATGAACTGTCGGTAGAACCCAGCATGCCCTAAAAAGAATCTAGTATTCTTGATGCTTTTGGGTGGTGGAAGCTTAGCAATTACTTCTACTTTAGCCTTATCCACTTCAATGCCTCTCCTAAAAATCTCATGGTCTAAGACAATCCCCTATCTCACCATGAAGTGACATTTCTCCCAGTTCAGAGTTACGTTCTTCTCCTTACATCTTTGCAAAACTAACTCTAGGTGATGAAGACACTGATTAAATGAATCTCCATAGATGGAGAAGTCATCCATAAAAATCTCAAGAAAACGTTCTACCATGTCGGAGAAAAGACTAAGCATGCACCGTTGGAATGTTGCAGGAGCATTGCACAATCCAAAGGGCATGCGTCGGTAAGCGAAGGTTCCGAACGGGAAGGTGAATGTTGTCTTTTCCTGATCTTCTGCAGCAATGGGGATTTGATTGTATCCTGAGTACCATCTAGGAAGCAGTAGTACTCGTGTCCAGCCAGGCGTTCAAGCATTTGGTCGATGAAGGGTAGCGGGAAATGTTCTTTATGGGTGGCTGCATTCAACTTTCTATAGTCGATACAAACACGAACTTTGGTAGGCAGTCTTATTTGTACGAACTCTTTTTGCTCATTTTCAACCACCATAAAGCCAGCTTTCTTTGGGACCGCATGAATAAGGCTAACCCATTGGCTATCAGAAATGGAATAAATGATCCTATTATCTAATAGGTTCAAAATTTTCGCTTTTACTGCCTCTTGCATAAGTAGGTTAAGCCTGCGTTGTGGGTCCCTCCTGGGGGTTGCTTCATCGATTAAATGAATTTTATGTTGAACTATTGTTGGACTTATCCCCTTGATATCCTTCATCGTCCATCCAATGGCTTCCCTATGTCTTTTCAGAATATACATTAAGCTGTCCTCTTGTTGCTCAGTCAGGTGGGACGCTATGATGACTAGCAAGGCTTCTTTTCCATCCAGGTAGGCGTACTTGAGGTGTTCAGGTAAGGCTTTTAACTTTAGGGAAGATGTTGCTTCATTAGAGGCTATATTCGGACTTGCAATCCTATGATGAGGTACACTTGGGCTTGACGCCCAGTCCACTGCCGAATCTACGATCTGGTCTAGATTAAAATCCTCAGACTTCAGATCAAACTCTGCCTTGTTTCTATCTCCATGCTTTCCTCATGCTCACTGGTCAGATTTTAATAGAATTGACCTCAAAAGTCTGATCATTGATATCCCTGGGTTGTCTTTCAAGATTGAAGACATTGACTTCCTTCGTCATGTCTTCAAAGGTCAATCGCATGGACCTGTTCCTACAGTTGATTATGGCATTGGCTGTAGCAAGGAATGGGCATCCTAAGATGGCCGGAGTTTGAGACCGCGGACTTGACACAGGTTGGGTCTCAAGTACAATGAAGTCAACGGGGTAGATGAAATCTCCGACCCGGATAATGATATCTGTAATTCTTCCCTTCGGGATTTTCACAGATCGATCAGCTAACTGAATGGTGACTCGAGTTGGACTCAGCTCGCCTAACCCAAGTTGCTAGTATACTGAGAGAGGTAGAAAGTTGATACTTGCTCCAAGTCAAGTAGTGCTCTGCTAATTTCTGTTTGTCCTATAGTGCAGGAAATTTTGGGACATTCGAGATCCTTGTATTTCACTGGAATGGGACCAGATAGAATTTTGCTTATATTAGTTGCCAAGAACACTTTCTTGGGCACATTTGTCTTTCTCTTCTTCGTACACATATCCTTAAGAAATTTGGCATAAGTTGGGACTTGTTGGATAGCGTCAAGAAGAGACACATTCAGTTTAACCTGGTTAAACATCTCAAGCATCTTCTCCATGTGCTTATTCTTATTGTTGTTCCTAAGCCTTTTGGGAAAGGGTGCTACAGGCTTATGAACTTGTTCAGCAGCTTTGTCCTGGTCAAATATATGAGGAGCAGATTGGGAGGAACTAGCAGAGATGGAGGTTAGAGTAGGATCAGTATGGACTGGATTTTTCTGTTAGTAGACCTGGTTGTCCACCTTCTTTTCAGATCGAAGTGTGTGAACAGCATTGCACTGGTTGATCAACGGATCCTGAATTTCATACACTTGATTGGAGTTTTTATGGTTAACTAATGGCTGACTAGGTAAAATATCTTTTGGTCTTTCACTTAGAGAGCTAGCTAACTGACTCATTTGCATTTCCAATCTCGATATAGCCTGTGAATGGTTGTTCAGCGTTTGTCCTGATTTTGCATAAAATCGACTTAGGACTTCATAAAAGATTTCATGCTCTCCTCCAATTTGCTGAATTTCTTTTCCATTGGTGAACCTTGAGAGGAGGAAGATGGAGCTTGATTGGAAAAATTTGGTGGAGGACTGGGTGATGAAAATTGTTAGAGAAATTAGGCCTTGGAGTATTGTTTGGGCCCAAGAGAAATTTGGGTGATTTCTCCAACCTGGATTGTTGTTTGTGAGTAGGGATTATGCGACGGCCGTGAGTAGGCCGCGTTCAGGTGTTCCGGTGGCACTTTCTGGGTATGGAAAACAAGGCACTCTTCAAAGACATGGTTTGGTGCTTGACAATATAAACAACCCGGATTGTGAATTGGTGGTGGGTTGATTTGATTGACTGGCTCTTTTATTTCTAGATCCTCTATTCTCCTCATTAGGGTTGCAATCTTAGCTTCTGCAGCTATGGATGATTTTAGAGATAGGAGCCCTCCTCTTGAAGTTATAGATTGTGAATTACTTGATTTTTCTGAGGCTGGCTCCCATTGCAGGATTTTTTCAGCTAAATCCTCAAATAAATCCCAACCTTGATTCTTATCCTTTTGTAAGAACCCTCCCTGACACATGGTTTCTAACAGGGTTTTCGTTTGAGAATCTGGCACTGACGACATTTCTCCACACTGTGATGAGGGCACTGAGCTAGAAGATCTTTGAATCACTCAAAGTATCTCAAAATTGGCTCACTCAGTTCTTGCCCATGATATTTTTTCTAATGAGGGCAGTTTTGTGAATTGGGTAGAATTTCTTCAAGAAAGCCTGACGAAATAATCCCACGTCATGATTGAATCTACCGCCAAACTGTACAACCATTTCTTCGCTAGGTCCTTTAGAGAAAAGGGAATGAAACGTAACCTAACGGCATCGTCTCCTAGCTGGGGAATACGCATCATGAGGCACACTTCTTCAAATACCTAACAAAGAAGTATGCGTCCTCCGATTCTAAACCATGAAACTTTGGGAGAGTGCTGATGAATTGAGATTTTAATTAAAAGTTATTTCCATTTACCTCAGGCAGTTTTATACAAGATGGTAATGAGGTTCTGATCGGGTAAAACCTATCCTGAAGGGACGCCATCACCGGTTCTGGATGCAAGGGTAGAGAAGTGTTCTGGTTAATCTGGAAGTTACAGGATCTCTCACCCACTCTTACATGCAGCACACCACAAATAACGTAAAGACAACAAATAATCGAAAAGAATAAAAATAAACAATCAAAAGAAAGGAAAACAACCACAAAGCCTTAGTCTAAGGTACTTGGACCTAGACGACTCCTAGCTGGTCGATTCTCCGGGAGTGATTGTTGCAGGAACTCGACTACAAGCTAATCGGTCAGGAAAGGGCAAAACTCGGTGGGAGGTATCTGGGCGTGAGCGACGGGCCTTAATTACGCCAAACCACGGAGCTTTCAAGGCTTTGCCTCTCAATCCAGTTTCCTTAGACACTGATTTTGCAGGAGTATAGTTCTTGCAATTTTCACCCTAAGTTAATCTCTTAGTGGGTCCGAGATGTCCCTAGGGCCAACGTCTATCAATTTTTAGTTAAGACTTGAGATAGTGTGAGTGTACTTGGAGATGATTTTTGGGCTAAGGAAGGGTGATGAAATCCCCACCTTATCTTGTTTATTTGGGATTTTGTCATTAATGTCAATTGTGCAAGTGTACAGTTTATTCACAACAAGGTAACACTCAAAATGATAAATCACTCCAAAATGTTGGTCCTATTCTATATGAATGCACACGTACCTTTCTTCAGCACTCTTCAATAGAAATTGAAATGAATTGAAATAGACACGTGCCCTAAATGCAAAAGTGTAATCCAAATTTCAATTAAGCAACAAGTGAATTTCTATTGAGTTTATTACACATGTATAAGGTGAAACATTCAAGGGACTAAAAAAAATTTAGAAAGCAATTTGAGCGGCTTTCGGCAACCCTTCAGAAGAGTTTGTTAGTACTTCAATCGGAGAAACTTGTTCTTACACGAATTTTCCTAGGGAAAATGAATCCTCATGCAACGTCTTTGGCCACCACTTTCACTTCCTGTGATAGTAAGCTCCTTAGTACTTCTCCTACACACAAGAACAAAGAAAAATCTTTAGTATTGAACAAAAAATTCGTTCCCTCCCCGGCAACGATGCCAAAATTTGATCGGCAAAAAGCAAGCACAAGAATAAGTAAAAAGAGTGTGGGTCGATGTTACTGCTTTTGCGATTCTTTCGTAGTAGCGAAGTGGCTATATGGGTCGTATTCACAAGGAGGGAGGCGATGAAAGCTTGATGCGACTTCTTTGTTCAAGAAAAGAGAAAGTTCTTTGTTTCAAATAAAGAATTGGAAAATAAAAACAAGTTGGTTTCAAGAATTTTTTGAGAATGATTGGTGGTTTGTAAAGTTAGATTTTCTTAATGATAAAAATGCATGGCTAACTTTCTACTAAGTGCTCCCACTAATCTCTAACTTATTGAAGATGTAGCCTCACGATGCATCATAGGCAAGCATACCCCTTATGCATAAGAACTATTCACTTGAAAATCGAGTGAAATTTCTTCCTATAACTTAGCTTAACACGGTAAAAACTTGGACATTCCCTTATCCAGATCCAATTGAAGGCGAGAATATGGGAAGACACAAGTGCATTAATGGTATCGGCAAGTTAAAAGAAAAATCTCTAACTTACAAAAACAAGCAAAGCATACAATCCATAGATCATCAAAAACCCGTTAAGCCCGAAATATAAGAAAGTGAATACTTAAATGTAAGTTATAGCTAGAACCTCGTCTTAAGATATCATAGCTCTTATTTGCATAAGTCTTATTTGACACTATTGACTCATTTAGGTTTATCAATCAAGTTGTTAGAGATTAGTGGGTTAATAGTTAGTTAGCCATGCAATAGAAGAGTTAGATATGGTAGTAAAAGAAACAACAAAAGAAAAGAAGTAAAGAGAAAGAGAGCTACACTACAACAAGAAAGTAAAAGCAAATAGAAAACATAAGTAAATAGAAAGAAGAAAGAGAAGTAGTTACTTGTATTAGCTTGTCACCTTTAAATATAACTCTTACACACTCTCTCTCTTTCACTTTAATGGCTAAACTAAAACTAGAAGAAGGAAACTAAAACAACTACAATCTTAAAAACAAGATAACAACAATACTCTAAACTCTGGATCTGCTTCTCTTCAGACCCCAGGGGGTATTTATAGGCACCAGGGAAAAGGGGGCCAGGTGGACAACCCCTGGCCCAAAGCCCGAGCGCGCCCTCGCTTGTACGTCGCGAAAATGCGGCCCAGGCAGCATTTTTGCGGCCATGCCAGGGCGGCGCGCGCCTGGCTTCGGGTATCGTGTCGTCCTGTCTGTCCCCTGTCAGGTGGATCTTTTGGTTTCTAGATTTGATGCCCTGAGCTGACAAAATCTCTACTCTAAAGTCAATGGCTACTTGGTAGGCTTTTAATCACCTATTAAATGGTGATTTAGAGTCTTCTTCTTCATTTGCACACCATAAACCTAGGATCAAGTAAGCAAAGCTTTATTAGCAGAATTTTATATCAAATAAATATGCTGATGTGATAAAAATTATGCAAAATTAGAGACTAATCAAAGACTAACTAAGAATTATGTTAGAAGTTAGAGAAAAAATCATAGAAGGAAGGAGGAAGCTTTCATAGATTATTACTTTCTATTACATCGACACTCTCTTTCTCCCTTGAATCAATCTCAGCCCTACTACATAATCTAAAAAGAAAAAGAAGAAAATCTACACTAAGCAACACTAAAAGAAGAAGAAACTCTAGCTACTGACCTCCTCTTTTTCATTCTCCCCTCCTGAAGGCGTATATATCGGCAAAATCATCTTCTTGAAGACGAGACGACGCCAAGTGTCAAAAATTCAGGAAGTAACTCCCTGGAATTGCCGCATTTTTGTGGAAATATCAGGGAGTTACTCCCTGATATTTTGCCCGCTGGTTTGTCTTGTTTTGAGATGCTTCTGTATATGCTTCGTTTCATATATTTTAGCTTCGTATTTCTCTAGATACAGTTTTAATTTGGGATCCAATGTATTTTTTAGAAGCTCTCTTAATTGGTATCCACGAAATAATTAATTACCCAAAAATAGGTTTAATTAGGTTTTTATTGCGACTTTGCCCCTATTCATGTGATTTGCATGCAAAAGGACCAAAAACGGGTTATTAACTGTGTTTTATTGTAAACCGGGTAGGAAAATATGATAATAAAATGCAAAATTGGGTACCAATTACGCTATCGACAAGTTTTAAAATTTTTATCTCTCAGAAAAAAGCCTGTCAACAGTCCAAAGAAGGGTTGTCGACATGTCAAGTCTTTTGGCTTGTTGTTTGTCTTGTTTCTTTTCCTGTATCAGTCCCCCCTCTTCAAAAGAACTTGCTCTTGAGTTTCTATCAGAATATAGCTACTTGGCTGGGACTCTTAAGTTGGGATTCTCTCTCTCCCCAAATATATCATCTTCATATCTTTCTCCTCGAAGGGTTTCTCTTGCCTCTTTTTGCTTTATATTACTTATTAGATTTATCAAACTCTGCTTGAAGAAAAGTGTGATCCTGAAAACTTGATTCGTCTCGATGTCCTTCATCAAACTCCGTGTAGTGTTGCATCATTGAATCTTCAATGTAATCATCATCTCGGATTGGTTGATAATCAATGTCAATTAGTTGGTGCTCTTTCATTATCCAACCATATACATACATCAAGCTTTCATAATTTATTGGCTTGCTTTCAAGAAGAAAATTTTTCAAAGTATGATTAGAGAAGAAATTTGGCATACCTTGGAGAACACGTAGAGCTCACTGCTGATAGTAGATGATATGAGCTTGAAGAAATTAAAGTTTTTATCTCTAACACTCTCGTTTCACATGAAAGGATCCTCAAAATCATAAAGAATAAATGTACCATGATGCAGATATCTTTCATGGGTGGTGATACTTCAAACAACTTGTCGTGTCTTGTTAGCCCAAAGGCCCTTCACCCTAGTTTTGATGATGACTAACTTATAAAGTTAATGATATTGTCTTTATTAAGTTTTAGATATTGATCAAGATCTTAGTAGGCATTTAGCTTTAACAATGGATTCAAAGTCGAGTTTTGAAGCTATCAAGTGTTGATCAAGAGTTCCCGCTTCAAGATCTCATCTAGAACTCAAGAGGAGTCAAGCTCCTGGATCGTGTTTGGATCAAGTCATCTTGGAGAAGAAGACTTATATTTAGGTTTTGTTTAGTTTAGATCTTGTGTAAGGATAGAATAGTTTTGAATTGCTCAAGTTCACACACAAAAGTTTCAGTTTAACCAGTTTTTGAGTTTCAAGTATTCATATTTTGGTTTCATGAATAGATAAAATCAAAACAAGTTTACATGGTTTATATGTATATTAGATTTCATCCATATGCATTTTTACTTCATATGTATAGAAAAACTTATTTAATGTATCTATTTCATGGTTTCAAGTTTATTTTTAACAAAACTTATTTTGGTATTTAATATCAAAAATAAGTATATATCATTTACCATGTGTGTTGGAATCTATCCATACACATCATGCTTCAAAAGTGTTTCAATATTTTGTTTTTGTTTTTATACTAATTTTGGAGAAAAGGAATTTTTATTTCGAAATCTAAGTTTTGAAAAATAAAGATTTTGTTTTAAGCTTAACATTCTATGCCTCAAAAATAGTTCAAATTGTTTGTAATATATCTTGATCTTTGATCAAACATATTTGTATTATAAGTGCTCACATGAACTTATTTTTGTGGATTTTATGAGATTTTATGGGAATTTATAAGTATTTATAAAGTCCAAATCTTCAACCCTATAATCCCTGTTCTGGGCTGCTGGCGGTCGATTGAATCAGGGCTTGGTCGACTGGTCGGTCTACTGATGTGTAAAGAACGTGCATAAGCCCATTGCCCTTGGATCGGTCGAGTCGACTGACTGGATCAACCCAACTCTCGGGTTGGTCCCGGTTGACCGAGCGATCGACCGACAGGCCTTTGCCTTGGGGGCGGTCAACCGGGCGATCGACCGATGGCCTCAAACAGTCAAAAATATGACCGTTGGCTGGTCGACCGTGCGGTCAACCAACAGGCCATTCTGGGCATGTTTTGACCCCAACGGCTATATTTGGAACCCTATAAATATGGGTTCCCTTGGCCAGTTTTCTACAAGATTTTCAAGAGACAAATTTCCCATCTTCTTAAGTATTCTCAAAAGAAATTTTTGTGCTAAAACTCTTATCTTTTATTATTTCAAAGTTTTTGGAAAATTAAAAGAAAACAAGTCTTTGAGAATTCTATTTTGTTCTTCATTTTTCATATCTATCAAGAAGTTTTTCTCAAGTGTTTTTTTTATTGTTTCTTTTCCAAACACTTCGTTTTCTCACATACTTGAGCTATTCATTGCAAATCTATTCTCTAAGATCTTGTTTGTGAGAGGTATTTATATTTGTGATTTTAGTGATCACCAAGTTGTATTTTCTCCTTTGCTTTGTGCTTGGCTTAGTGCCTACCCTCTTGTGTAGAGGTGTGAGAGTTGAAATTGTGTACTCCTTATTTGTAAGTTGTAATTCTTCGGTGGAGGTCCCTTTGTGGAAGAGCCTATAGTGGATAGTTGAAATCCTTTTGTGTGAAGGCGGAGACGTAGAGCAGTGGCTCGAACCTTGATCGGCAAAAAACATGCACAAATATAAGTAAAGGGATGTGGGTCGATGTTACTGCTTTGGCGATTCTTCCGTAGTAACGAAGTGGCTTTACGGGTCGCATCCACAAGGAGGGAGAGCGATAAAAGCTTGATGCGACTTCTTTGTTCAAGAAAAGAGAAAGTTCTTATTTCAAATAAAGAATTTGAAAATAAAAACAAGTTGGTTTCAAAGATTATATTAGAAGGATTTGGTGGTTTGTAAAAGTGATTTTTCTAGATGGTAAATACGCATGGCTAACTTTCTACTAAGTGCTCCGACTAATCTCTAACTTCTTAAAGATGTAGCCTCACGATGGATCATAGGCAAATATTACCTTTATGCATAGGAACTATTCACGTTGGAACCGAATGAAAGTCCTTCATTTAACTTAGCTTCACACGACAAAACTTGGACATTCCCTTATCAAGATCCAATAGAAGGCGAGAATAAGGGAAAACACAAGTGCACTAATGGTATCGGCAAACTTAAAAGAAAAATCTCTAACTTACAAAAATAAGTAAAGTATAAATTCCATAGATCATCAAAAACCTGTTAAGCATGAAATATAAGAAGGCGAATAGTTGTATGTAAGTTAGAGTTAGAACCCTCGTCTTAAGATATCATATCTCTTGTTTGCACAAGGCTTATTTGACACTATTGACTCATTTGGTTTATCAATCAAGTTGTTAGAGATTACTAGGTTAGTAGTTAGTTAGCCATGCAATGGAAGAGTTAGTTAAACATAGTAGTAAAGGAAACAACAAAAGAAAAGAAGTAAAGAGAAAGGAAGTTACACTAAAACAAGAAAGTAAAAGCAAATAGAAAACACAAGTAAATAGAAAGAAGAAAGAGAAATAATTACTTGTATTAGCTTGTCACCTTTCAAATACAACTCTTACACACTCTCTCTCTCTTCCACGCTAATGGCTAAAACTAAAACTAGAAGAAGAAAGAAATAACAACAACTACAATTCTAAAAACAAGATAACAATAATGCTCTAAACTCTGGATCTACTTCTCTTCAGACCCCAGGGGGCTTTTATAGGCATCAGGGGAAAGGGAGCCAGGGGGACAACCCCTGGCCCGAAGCCCGGGCGCACTCGTGCTCGTACAGCCGCGAAAACGCGGTACAGGTCGCGTTTTCGCGGCCTTGCCAGGGCTGCGCCGCCTGGCTTCTGGCAGCGCGCTATCCCTTCTGTCTCCTATCAGCTGGATCTTCTGGATTCGTGATTTGATGCCCTAGGCTGACAAAATTGCCTCCCTAAGGTCAATGGCTACTTGGTAGGCCTTTAATCACCCATTAAATGGTGATTTAAGGTCTTCTTCTTCATTTGCACACCATGGACCTAGGATCAAGCAAGCAAACCTTTATTAGCAGAAATTTTGATCAAATAAATATGCGAATGTGATAAAAATTATGCAAAATTAGAGACTAATCACACCCCCACACTTATATTTTTACTCGTCCCGAGCAAAACAAAAATAAGAAAATTATTACACCACTTTCGCAGGTGACGCGATTGCACTAAGCACGTGCAACAAGCCTTTAAACCTCTAGGTTTCTCCTAGAGGAGAAGTGTTGTCTCCAGAGGTTTTCAGCGGATTGCACCCACAAAATCCAATAAGTGAAAAAATATTTAGTTACCGCCTTCGGCGAATCGCGCCGGCCAAGTGCAGATAGGCGAAAGAAATGTCAAAAATATAGAAGGGGTAAGCATATAAACAAGAAGTAAAGATGTTTATTTTTTATTTTTATTTTTTTAGTTTTAGTGTGGATGGCTGCGGTTAGGTGTATGACGGGGCAAAAAAAGTCAGCACACTATCAGCTGGTGATGCAGGCTCAGTGGTAAAAAAGGGCTTCAGTTTTTGCCCATTCACTTTGAATTCCGTGTTATTCGTTGGATTGATAATAATCACAGCACTGTGGGGGAAAACAGTGCGCACAATGAATGATCCAGACCAACGAGTCTTCAGCTTCCCCGCGAAAATATGAAACCTATAGTTGTACAGTAGAACCTTATCTCCCGGGGTAAGTTTTTCCGGTTTATGAGCTGATCATGAAAAAGTTTAGTCCTACTTTTGGTGATCCGAGCATTCTCATAGGCTTCATACCGTATCTCCTCTAATTCTGAGATCTGCAGTTTCCTTAGCTCACCGGTCTTACTCAGATCAAAACTGAGTTGCAATGGCCCATAGGGCATGGCGTTCTAACTCTACTGGCAGATGATAGGCTTTTTCAAATATGATTCTATAAGAAGACATCCCCAGGACTGTCTTAAAAGCAGTGCGGTAAGGCCACAATGCATTATTGAGTTTGACTGACCAATCATTTCGGTTCTGTCCAACAGTCTTTTCCAAAATGAGCTTGATATGTCGATTGGTGACTTCGACCTGCCCATTTGTCTGGGGATAATACGGAGTAGATAACTTGTGATTGATGGAATATTTCCGCATCAGAACTTTAAAAATTCTATTGCAAAAATGCGATCCATTATCACAAATTATCGCTCTGGGGGTGCCAAATCGGAAGAAGTTGTTTTTTTTGAGAAATTTGACAACCACTTTGTTGTCATTGGTCTTAGTTGGCACAGCTTCTACCCATTTAGAGACGTAATCTATAGCAACCAAAATGAACTGGTTGCCTAAGGAATTAGGGAATGGTTCCATGAAGTCGATTCCCCAAAAATCAAAAATTTTAACTTCCAGGATCGGGTTCAGGGGCATCATGTCTCTTCTTGAAATTTTTACAATCTTCTGACAATTTGCACATGTCTTGCAAAAGTGGAATAAGTCTTTGAACAAAGTGGCCAGTAAAACCCAGTCTGTAAAACTTTCTCTGCAGTCTTGCGGGGACCGAAGTGTCCTCTGCATGCAAGTTCATGGCAACAGCTTAGCACACTCCTCTGTTCTTCCTTTGGGATGCATCGTCGAATAATCTGGTCGGGACAATACTTAAAATGATACGGCTCTTCCCAGAAGAAGTACCGTACTTGGGCAAAGAAGCGACACTGATCTTGCTTTGTCCGGTCAGCAGGTAATTATCCAGTGGCCAGGTAATTGACTATGTCTGCATACCAGAGTTCCTTGAAAATGGACATGATGTGCTCGTCTGGGAAATCCTCGTTGATCGGAGCTTGTATGATAGAATTCGTGATAGATGATCAGCGACCACATTTTCTATACCTCGTTTATCCCGAATTTTCAGGTCAAATTCTTGAAGCAAAAGGATCCACCGAATCAGTCGGGTTTTTCTTCCTTCTTGGTCATGAGGTATTTTAGTGCTGAGTGATCCGTGAAAATCACTGTCTTCAAGCCTAACAAGTATGGCCGGAACTTCTCTAACGCAAAGACAACGACCAAGAATTCTTTTTCGGTCGTTGTATAATTTTGTTGGGCGTTATTCAAGGTCCTACTCGAGTAATAAATCACTTGCTTTGTCGATACGCTGTCCTAGAACAGCGCCAATAGCAAAATCAGAGGCATCACACATGATTTCAAACGGTTGTGTCCAATTAGGAGCAGAAATAATAGGCGCAGAAATAAGTTCTTGCTTAAGCTTCCCCCATGACTTGAAACATTCATCGTTAAAATCAAAGGGCACGTCCTTTGCGAGCAGATTTGTTAAGGGCCTAGCGATTTTGCTAAAATTCTTAATGAACTGTCGGTAGAACCTAGCATGCCCTAGAAAGGATCTAATATCCTTGATGCTTTTGGGTGGAGGGAGCTTAGCAATTACTTCTACTTTAGCCTTGTCCACTTCAATTCCTCTCCTAGAAATCTCACGGCCTAAGATAATCCCTGTCTCACCATAAAGTGACATTTCTCCCAATTCAGAGTTTGGTTCTTTTCTTTGCATCTTTACAGAGCCAACTCAAGATGATGAAGACATTGTTCAAATGAATCCCGTAGATGGAGAAGTCATCCAGGAAAATCTCAAGAAAACGTTCCACCATGTTGGAGAACAAACTGAGCATGCACCGTTGGAATGTTGCGAGAGCATTGTATAATCCAAAGGGCATGCGTCGATAAGCGAAGGTTCCGAACGGGCAGGTGAACGTGGTCTTTTCCTGATCTTCTGCAGTAATGGGGATTTGATTGTATCCCGAGTACCCATCTAGGAAGCAATAGTACTCGTGTCCAACCAGGCGTTTAAGCATTTGGTGATAAAGGGTAGCGGGAAGTGGTCTGTATGGGTGACTGCATTCAACTTTCTATAGTCGATACAAAACACGAACTTTGGTAGGCAGTCTTGTTTGTACCAACTCTTTTTACTCATTTTCAACCACCGTAAAGCCAGCTTTCTTCGGGACCTCATGAATAGGGCTAACCCATTGGCTATCAGAATGGAATAAATGATCCATTATCTAATAGTTTCAAAATTTTCATTTTTACTGCCTCTTGCAAGTGGGTTAAGCCTGTGTTGTGGGTCCCTCCTGGGAGTTACTTCATCAGTTAAATGGATTCTATATTGAACTATTGCTGGACTTATCCCTTTGATATCCTTCATCGTCCATCCAATGACTTCCCTATGTCTTTTCAGAATAGACATTAACTTGTCCGCTTGTTGCTCAGTCAGGTGGATGCTATGATGACTGGCAAGGTTTCTTTTCCGCCCTGGTAGGCGTACTTGAGGTGTTCAGGTAAGGCTTTTAGCTCTAAGGAAGGTGTTACTTCATTGGAGGCAATCTTCAGACTTGCAATCCTATGATGAGGTATACTTGGGCTTGACGCCCAGTCCACTGCCGAATCCACGATCTGGTCTAGATTAAAATCCTCAGACTCCAGATCAAACTCTGCCTCTGTTTCTATCTCCATGCTTTTCTCATGCTCACTGGTCAGATTTTCAATGAAATTGACCTCAAAAGTCTTCATTGATATCCCTGGGTTGTCGTCCAAGATTGAAGACATTGACTTCCTTCGTCATGTCTCCAAAGGTCAATCGCATGGACCTGTTCCTACAGTTAATTATGTCATTGGCTGTAGAAAGGAATGGGCCCTAAGATGACCAGAGTTTGAGACAGCAGATTTGACGCAGGTTGGGTCTCAAGCATAATGAAGTCAACGGGGTAGATGAAATCCCCGACCCGGATAAGGACATTGTGATTTTCCCCTTGGTGACTTTCACAGATCAGTCAGCTAACTAAATGGTGACTCGGGTTGGACTTAGCTCACCCAACCTAAGTTGCTGGAATACTGAGAGAGGTAGCAAGTTGATACTTGCTCCCAGGTCAAGTAGTGCTCTGCTAATTTCTATTTTTCCTATGGTGCAGGAAATTGTGGGACATCCGGGATCCTTGTATTTCACCAGAATGGGATCAGATAGAATTTCGCTTATATTAGTTTCCAAGAACACTTTCTTGGGCACATTTGTCTTTCTTTTCTTCGTACACATATTCTTAAGAAATTTGGAATAATTTGAGACTTGTTGGATAGCGTCTAGAAGAGGCACATTCAGTTTGACTTGGTTAGACATCTCAAGTATCTTATCCATGTGCATATTCTTGTATTATTCCTAAGCCTATTGGGAAAGGGTGCTTCAGGCTTATGAACTTGTTCAGTAGCTTTGTCCTCGTCAGATGTTTGTGGAGCAGATTGGGAGGAACTAGCAGAGGTGGAGGCTGGAGGTGGAGTAGGATCAATGTGGATATGATTTTGTTGGTAGACCTGTTCTTTTCAGATCGAAGTGTGTAAACAGCATTGCACTGGTTGATCGAAGGATCCAGAATTTCATATGCTTGATTGGGAGTTTTTATGGTTAACTAGCAGCTGACTAGGTAAAGTACCCTTTTGTCTTTCACTTAGAGAGCTAGCTAACTGGTTCATTTGTATTTCCATTCTCAATATAGTCTATGAATGGTTGTTCATCGTTTGCCCCTGATTTGCATGAAAGCGGCCTGAGACTTCATAAAAGCTTCCATGCTCTCCTCGAATTTACTGAATTCTTTTCTATTGGTAAACTTGGGAGGAAGATGGAGCTTGACTGGGAAAATTTGGTGGAGGACTGGGATGGTGAAAATTGTTGGAGAAATTAGGCCTGGCAGGATTGTTCTGAGCCCAAGAGAAATTTGGGTGATTCCCTTAACCGGGATTGTATGGTTCCGAGTAAGGATTATGCAGCAGTCGTGAGTAGGCCGCATTCAGGTGTTCCGGTGGCACTTGCTGGGTATGGAAAATAGGGCACTCTTCAAAGACATGGTCTGGTGCCTGACAGTATAAACAACCCAGATTGTAAATTGGTGGTTGGTTGATTGGTTGACATTGGCTGGCTCTTTTATTTCTAGAGCCTTTATTCTCCTCATTAGGGTTGCAATCTTAGCTTCTGCAGCTATGGATGATTCTAGAGATAGGAGCCCTCCTCTTGAATCTATAGATTGTGAATTCCTTGATTTTTCTGAGGCTGGCTCCCATTGCAGGTTTTCTCAGGTAAATCCTCAAATAAGTCCCAACCCTGATTCTCATC